>VYXF01004995.1:41808-66231 GCA_013397295.1 Polioptila caerulea
TTTTTTTTTTTTCTTTTTTTTTTCATCTTTAATGCTGCAGTTCCAGGACTTGGCTCCATTACTCTGCTTGTATTAATGCACAGGGGCAGATTTTACAACACATGACAAACTAAGAATATTTTATATGGCTTACAAGCCAAGAAATAATGCAAATTTGGGTCATAAAAGTACTGTCAGCATATTGCGCCTGCCGCTTTGCCAGCATCAGTTTGCTCCCTCTCATATTTTATTATGTGTTTTTTAAAATTACTACAGGAGGCTGAAATTCTGCTTACAGGTCATTACTGACTCTTCATGGACATCTAGTGAGGCTTTTTGGGGGAGTCCAAATGAGATCACATGAAACCACATGGCATCGGTTCTCCCTCACCCAATGCTCCCCCACCACCACCAGCCCTCATCCTGGGAACCCAAATCCTTGGCTAAAGGTTCATGGATCTGTTGGGGATGCTGCAAAGTTTCTCCCTCCCATTGGCATATATGATTTGGAGAAAACTGATGGGTGTGTGAATGAAAGAACCCTTGAGCCACAGCCCTTGACTTAATAAAAACACGAGCAAAGGCTTTTCTCTCCAATATATCATTAAAAATATATGAGATGTTTTTCAGCAAAAGTGTCCTACCTTACCTGATATTATATACCTAAATGAACTTTGTCCAGAGGGCAGAGATGCAATTACACATAAACTATAACCATCCTCAAGGAGCCCTGTCTTTACTCCTTACCTACCTGTAACAGCCATCAGCCCATTCCACAGTGAATTACCACTCTATGCACGACCTGAGCTGTGCCAGTGAGGAGGGCATTGCCCTGAGTTAGTCAGTAACATCTTGTAACTTGTCTAGTGACACACAATGACCTTTTCTTCTGCCACACTGTGCTTGGACCATAGGCTCATCAGAAAAAAATTAACTACAACTTCACACAAAATTAGAAGAGAAACCATGACATTTTGCTGTGCTTGGAAGAGACACTGCAATTCTTGTGCAGTTGGAAAGTGCTGAGATGGTTTTAATGGCATCTGCTGTCTCTTGATTGACAGAGCATAAACATTTCAGAAATACAGGCAACAGCATTGCAGCCACACAGCACAAGACAGCATTATTTACTGACTGCGACCAAGCTACTGCTATCAGTCACAAACTGCACATCCAACTCAGGGTTATTGAGATTTTGTTTGAGAAATGTCCTCTTCTAGATGAAGAGGTATTAGCAGCTTCACAAACACTGTCAGCTAATCAAAAAATATTAGAGAAGCTCTCCACAGCTTAATGGTTTCTTGTCACTTGCTCTAGATGTTAGGAACATGTGGAAATGAATAAATGAATGAATACACAGCAGCCTGTCAGGAGCCCTTGGCATGCTGTGAGCCCGTGTACTGCATTTGCCAGTGAAATCTGCCTCATACTCTCAGCAGTCCCTGACAGCAACCCGTTCACATGGGAATCAACAAGAAGCCTGCTTTTAAAAGGTAGTATCTGGCATTATCACAGAATCACAGAACATGCTGAGCTGCAAGGGACGCACAAAGACAATGAAGGTGTCCTGCACAGGACCACCCTGTTATCACATGTCTGAGAGCTTTGTCCAAATGCTCCTTGAGCTCTGACAGGCTGGTGCTGTGACCACTGCCCTGGGGAGCTGTTCCAGTGCCCAAACACCCTTTGAATGAAGAACCTTTTCCTGATATCCAACCCAAACCTCCCCCGACACCACTTCAGGCCATTCCCTCACGTCCTATCACTGGTCACCAGAGTGAAGAAATCAGTTTTTGCCCCTCCTCTTCCCTTCACAAGGAGGTTGGGGACTGTGAATTTCTACCTAAGCCATAAGTAGTTTTTCATTTACAGGCCTTTCACAAATGTGATGTTTATTTACCCCACATTTATGATCCACAATCTCAGCAACACTGTGACTCTTCTTACAAAAAGCATTGCCTGTGCTCACTAATTACGCTCCTGCTAAGTTTTGCTCGCTGCTATCCAGGTGTATGGAACATCCTTTCTGGATTCAAAAAGACCCTCATTTTTGGACATAAACAGACTGCTGGATTACAGGCTGGTTAGGAAGGGAGGCCAGGCTAGGAGCAGAAGGGGATGGAAGGGAAAAGGAGGGAAAGGGGAGAAAAGCACTGGTGGAAAAAAAAAATAGGAAACAAATGAAAAAAGTGGTGACTCTGTCAACTTCTTCCTATTCTCCTTTCTTCTGAGGTCCTCTCATGCTTCTCCACCACGCCTTTTAACTGAGTCTTCCTATATTCTCCTATTTCTTTTTTCTAATTCCTTTACATGGGACTTTTTCCTCTACTAACATACCCCAAAGACCAGTTCCAGTGCCTGCCCCCAGCAAGGGGAACGTGGGCAGTGGGGTGATACCCCTGCCAGCTGGGAGCCTCTCAAAGAGAGCTGCAATGCAGTGCAGTGCTGCCTTCACAGTATACACCAGGGAAAACCATGCAAAGGTGGATGCTCCTGTGGAAATACTGGATGTCAAAAGGGAAGAGTTTGGCATCAAAACAGAGAAAGCAACAACATGTCAGTAAATTGTTTTGTATAAAAACAAAGAAATCTCTCCCGTACAAAATGGGATGCATGCCTAAATGGTAATCTTCTCTGTGCTTTGGTGTCTGAAACAGAGCAGCTGGATGGTGAGAATTTCAGAAGCATTCTTAAAGTAAGAAAATGTGGCTCAGGAAAAAAACCTAACATCAAATATACCTTCTGGTGACACTGATATGGCAAATCAACAATAAGCCACTGTAGACAAGGAAGAAGACAAATTCAGTAAGAAACAATCTACTGGAATGTGCAGTATCTCAGTCTTTGCTCTCATCTGCTTCTTTTTGGCATTCTCAGCTTGTGACACTCTCTAGCACCAGTGCACATCACAGCACTGCAGTTCTGCCTTGAGAGGAATATCTTCTGGCACGGAGCACAGCTCATGTCCTGCTCACAGTTACCCCTGTGTGAAACCAAGGAGCTGGATTTATTTCAGCAAGAGGATAAGGATACAGAAAGCCATTTTTAAGATACAATTGATTTGAAAAAGTCAAGATCTCATCACAGAAATCAAAATAGTGTACACTAAATGACATATGGATATGCACTTCACCTTCTGTTGTGTTCCAAAAGATGTATTTCACTTTGCTGCAAGCTGTATCAATGCATAAAGTCAGAGGAACTCAGAAAGTGTAAGAGACTTAAGACTGATTCATGAGTTTGATCAAAAGCTTATTAAAATTACAAATCAGAAAAAATTTAATCCACAAAGGTGTACATTCTGTGATCCTTGAGTAATGCCTGATACACAAAGCAAAATTTTTAGCAGCACTTTTTCAACTATTTAATACAATTTCTTGCAGGTTTTGTTGCATTATAATATTTTTCATTGCTTTTGATCTTCAGTATCAATGTAATACATACATAAATATATCTTTACATGGACACCATCAAGAGATTTTCTTTGGACAGAGAATAACTTTTTTACTGTTATTCTGCTGATTCCTATTAAATTCATATGGACATACATATTTAGCATTTTGTATCATTGCATGTTTTCAATGTTAGTTGTTTAGCAAGAAAAAAAATCACATTTAGGCTAACTTTGTCTTTTGCTATTCCTGCAAGAACTATAGGGAAGAATTATCTTTAATTGTCTGTGAAGCATCACATACCCTTACAACAGTCAGCAAGTAACAAGCCAAATTTTGAAGTTACTCCATAGCTCAAAATATTTTCTTTTAAGTCCCACATCACTACACTGATGCACAGCAGTCCTGTATACAATGTATAGGTTGATGCACAACTGATGCACAACAGTCCTTTACAATGTATAGGTTGATCCTGTTCTTTTTTGTTTCTCCACCTCAAAAGGAGGTTAGAACTCTGTGCCTTACTAAATTTAAGTGCACCTCAGTTACTTCTTGAATGCATTTTGCAATAGAAGATCTTGCAAATACATGAAAAATCGAGTTTCTGCACTGGCTAAAATCAACTGTCATTTTCTGGCATCTTACTCAGTTCTGAAGTCAATCCCTATGGAGTTTGATCTTCTTGAACAGAAGCTCAGGACAGGCTCCTGTATTTGAAGCAGTAGTATTTAAAAAAAAAAAAACAGTCAAACCTCTCTTCAAGGAAAATATTGAAATCACAGTGTCTTCAATTCTCCATTGCCCAGCATCTGATTTAGTCACGAGACAAATGAAAGAAAATGAGTGTTCAGAAACATTACGGACTATAAGGTCCACTCAACACTCTAACGTCCTTGAGCTCCTCCAGCACTGCTTGGAACAGAGCAGAGTTAGCTGGCTGCTTAAGAAACCCCTGGAGAGAAGGGGAATGCACAGAGCTGCAGGACTCTGGCAAGCAATGAGCACTGCTCCAGCACACACCAGGAAAGCTGCCACCACCAGCAGAGGAGCTTTAGAACAATGAGCCGAAACAGTTCCGATACAATGCCCATGTGCACCGCCCACCCTACACCTCTGATGGGCAACAAGGAGGGCAGAGAAGAGCACATCTGCACATTGGCACTTCAGCCCTGGACAGAGACCCAGCACAGCAGCCGAGGCACTGCTCCCCACTGCTGCTACCACTGAGGCAGCCACAGCCAGCAAGGAGCTGCACTGGCAGCAGGGAGCAGGTACTTCTAAAGACCACCACATTGTTTGCTTCAGTGCCCACAAATCAAAGTCCCTGGGGAAGCCACCAGGGTGGTCTTAATCACAGCAGGATACCCTCCAGGCACCAGAATTGCTCAGAGCCTCCCAGCAGGAGAGGTAGCTAAATGGTACAAAAAGCTCCTCTCCTGCTTCCACCAGACACTTCATCCTGGGACTTATGACATAAAACCTTTAGGATCTGATAGAGCTTGGCCATGGCTGGATCCTAGGAAAAATACAGGCACAATGGGAATAATTTATTTTAACAAAATAAAAATGTATTGTGCTTTTGGAAAGAAATTAATAAATATTATGCTTCCATGGAGTAAAAACAATATGTATCAATACATTTTCTGCCCCAACTTAGGAAACGAGTTCCCAAGTCTAAAATTACATGAATGTGTTAGTGAGCACAGTTTTACATGTATGCAATTCCTTCATTTATCTAATGTATTTGCAGGTAAAAACTTCATTAACTTGTGCAATAGTTCTTACATGTTTGTAATACATCTCTACCTGAAGAGCAGCAAATTATAAAAGCAAATTCTGTGTAAGATATGAGACTGCTGCAGGGGAAAAAAACAACGAACAAATCAAATAACAATATCCACAAAACAAAAAAAACCCACTTATCTCACATTTAAAACTCTTTTCCCAACTTTTTGTCCCCAAAAATGCGTAACATTACTTGTGTAAAAACTAAACCACTATATGAGGCATATTTTAAAGCCTCATATAAACAATGAAGCTTTTATGGCATCCTCAGAGCAAAGAATGTCCAAATATGGCTGAGAGTTAAGTACCCTGAGAATCGACTGCTCTTAATGAATTCACTGAAGTTTATCAGTCCTCATTTACCAAGAATCAGAAGAGAAATAAAGAGAAGCAAATGGGATTCAACTCATTTTCCTGTACCATTCTCTAAAGATACTGTGTTATAAACATCCTCCATATCTTGGATACTGGAGGCATCTGTTGAATCTTGGTCGCTGACTACAATTCCTACTGAAGAAAGGCTAGAAATGAAGGAGTGCATCTTTTTTGCATAAATATCCCTAATGTTAAAATACGGTAGGTCATTGCTTTTCTCTTTGCGATCAGTGTTGCACTGGTCTCTATCAATAGCTTTTTGCTTTTGGTAGTACTTAGAAAACTTATTGAAAATAATGGTGATTGGAAGAGCTACCACCAGTATCCCACAGATAATGCAGAGGGTGCCGAGCAGCTTTCCAGCAAGAGTGACTGGGTAAGTGTCCCCATAGCCAACAGTGGTCATGCTGATGGTTGCCCACCACCAGCAAATGGGGATGCTCTGCAGTTCTGAGGAGTCATCATCTTTCTCCACTGAGTAGACAAGCACTGAAAAAATAGAAATCCCAACTGACAGAAACAAAAGCAGAAGTCCAACTTCTTGATAGCTGTGTCTCAAAGTGGCACCCAAAGACCGCAGTCCTACGGAGTGCCTGGCCAGTTTCAGGATGCGAAATATCCTCATTAGGCGCAGGATCTGAACCACTTTCCCCATGTTCTCAATGTCTTCACTCTCCTCTTCCTTCGTGTCCACAGCCAGTGTGGCATAAAATGGGATAATAGAGACGAAATCAATTATGTTCAGTGGTTTCTTCCAGAATTTCTTTTGACTTGGAGCAGTGAAGAGCCTGATCACTAGCTCAGCAGTAAACCAGATGATGCACGTAATCTCCACAGCTTCCAGGACAGGGTCTCCAATCTCCCTGTCATTGGCATCAAGCCTTTGAAATTCTGGCATGCTATGAATGCACATGGCCACAATTGATGCCAGAACAACACTCAGGGATGACACTGCAATTAACTTGGCAGACAAGCAGTATGCAGGATTTTCCATTCTGACCCAGATCTTCTTTCTTATTTCACCAAAACACAGATTATCAAACTTTTCTAGCTCTTTATCAAATATGGATGACTCTTCATTGGAGGAGTCCATACTGTCATTGCTCTTCTGATCCCAATCTTTATCAGGACCTTCTTCTTTCCGTTCTTGGTACCGATTGCTGCAGCAGGAATCAATAAACAGCTCATTTATCCCCCAGTACTCTATTTCCTGGCAGAAGGAAAAGACACAAAGTTCTTCCATAACGTGAAGTTTGCCTGTGTAGTAAAAATTCAGAACATATCGGAACAAGGAAGGATTCCTGTCAAAGTAATATTCCTTGTCTGCCACACTATAATCATCACACAGTTCTAGAATAGCCTCTTCTGAATGGCATTTGAGAAGCTTTCCAAGTCTGGTATGGGGAAATCGGAGCAAGGTGCTTTGATCCACTGATTGCTTAAAGCCACCCACATTCAAATTGATAAGTTCTGCATCTTTGCCAGGTCTGCGGAAAAATTCACCATAAACCATTTTGGACAGACGAGTTCCACTGCTGTTGCCCAATGAGATTACATAGAACCTGAAAAGAACATAAGATATTGTTAGAGCCTTTAATTCAGTTTTGCTCTTGTGACACATTCTTTTCTCCATTTCTGGTTACTGTGAAATACGGTAACAAAAAAAAAAAAAGAAATTAAATTATGAATACTCTTATTCAGCATTTCACAGGTGTGGTTTTAAATTCGTTTGGTTTACAGCTATAGCAAATTTGAAAGCAGTAGGTTCTGGTTTAGGTCTCCTTTTTACCAGGGTGAAGGAAGACTGCTGAATTCATCTGTAAATCGGTCTCTGTTTTACTATCACACTGAAATTAACAGTCATGAAATCCATGTACTTCAATGATGCAAAAAAATCTTTAAAGAGAAAACTTGTCAATCAATCAAAATATTTAGGATAAAACCTTTGAGCAGGTTTCTCTCAACTACAGTTTCAGCTGAGTTGTATTAGCTTATATGAGGTTGCAATTTATAATCCAGTGGTTCCAATGTTATTTGCTTCAATGTGGACTGCAATTACTTCTGCTGACATATCAATTCATTTAGTTCTAGGGTAATACACACAAGAGCATTCTCTGTTCTTGAAAACGTATCTAAACTGTATTTGAAGCTTTTTAATTCCTGACTACAGAATGCTGTAGTACATATTTGGGTATCTGCACTCCCTCAGGTATTTTTCTATCTGCATTCCTACTCACCTGAAGTGTCTCAACCCTCTTACAACCTTGGTCATTTCCAGAAGCAACTCCTATTCTGCCACACCATAGCTTTAATCACTACAGCAATGCTGAGAAGTTGGTGTTGAAGTGTCATTTCTGGAAACAGAGCTTTCAGAGATGGAATTTCCATAGTAACTTTTCCTCAACAACTAACTGTGGACATCTGTAGATGGACAGAAGGATGTTTAAATGTTTCCATATTTTACTATAAATTCAGCCGAAATGGAATTCAAAAGGCAGTTATAGTTACTAGTGAGTAAATTAACTTTTACAGAACTGCTTTCTAGCTTTCCTTCCAAGGAGAAGTCGTTGTGAAGTCAAAATTGGCATTTCTTACACTTGCCATCAGATTATATGTAACTTCAGATCATGAAGAGAGCAAATGTTTTTGATCTCTGACACTTAAACACGAATTGATGTACACTAAGCTAATTTATTTTGATTTAGTATGGAAATCAATTCATTTTAAATGTGACAAGATAGTATCAAAATCCTCCTGTCCTAAGAGATGACAATAGATGGTGTCATGCTCAGCACGCAGAGCTGGGGGAAGAAGAGGGAAAGGGGTGATGGTGTTTGTCCCTCCAATTCACCATTAAAGGTGACGGAGCCCTGCCTTCCTGGGGATGGCTGAACACCTGCCTGCCCATGGGAGGGGGTGAATGAATTTCTTGTTTTGCTTCACTTTTGCTTCACCTATTGAATGCTTTTTATCTCAACCCACAAGTTTTCTCATTTTACTTCTCTGGTTCCCTGCCCCATCCCACAGGGGTGAGTGAGCATGGGGTTGAGCTGTCAGCTGAGATTAAATCATGACAACATAGAAATTATTTTGCACCTTTAGATTTAGTTTGAAGGCAGGTATTTGCTAGCTAGTAGAATGGTTGTAAGACACATTTGCTGCAGACATTTCCCATGGCTTCAGTTTTTAAGAATCATTAAGACATAAAAAAAGACCATTGATCTCTCCTCACAGAAGAAGGGAAGCAAGACTCATCTGATAAACATCACCCCACTTCACTCACGATCCAGAGCCAAGGTCTGTTTTATAGCACTATAAATTAAAAAAAAGCCATAAATCTGGACTGGGGTGACTGGAAGTCGAAGTATATTCAGACCCAAAAAACCTCTAGTTATTGATTCATTTTAGTCAATAAAATCTCCACTTCTAACAATTCATTAACATGAGAACACTGGCAGTGTGAGTGAGCACTATAAAAACCAGGCAAGATCTCAGAACATAGACCAACAAAATGGTTGGGGTCAGAGGGACCTTAATGATCATCTCATTCCCACCCTCTTTGATAGGGCCAGGAACACCTTCCACTAGACCAGGTTGCTCAGAGGCCCATCCAACCCAGCCTTGAGCAATTCAGGATGAAGTGAGATCAGACACCCACAGCTTCTCTGAGCAACCTGTGCCAGTGTCTCACCAACGTCACAGTAAATAACTCCTTCCTAATATCCAATCTAAATCTCCCCTCCTTCAGCTTAAAGCCATTACCCTCCTGTCTGGGAGCACGTCTGACCATGACAAATAATGACAAACACAAAGCAAGTTTTACTTAGAAATAACTAAAGCAAGAACTTAGTGCTCAGCAAATTCTTAGTACACTAGACTGACTTACTGTTGAGACAGCAATATAAAACCACAATCGATTATGCAGATGATATTCATAATAGTGCCTCCATGAAATTGCTCTGTATAATAAATTCAGTGAGCGAAAATTTACTGCTTTGCTTTGAGAGTACTGTAGTCATAATTTGTGCAAAATACAAAGAGAAAGTGGATCTTGCTTAGAAAGACCATGATCCGGAACCTGCTTAATGTATCACTACGATTAAGTGCCTTTAAGACTACAGAAAGAACACACAGGAAAGATTCAAGGTAAGTTTGTCAGAGGCACTTCATCATCTAAAGAGTGCCTTGTTTGACTTGCAGAGACCTTGACTCCTGAGCCACAGACCCGGATGTTGTTGTGCCAGTTACCATCAGAATAATTTGTGTCACTTTAACAAGTGACTCAAGCCACAGGACAATGACAACAGATGACCATTTCTGTCTTGGAACAACGTGCTCTCTACTCAAGGAAACCCTTTATTCACTCAGGAAGCTTTTTCCTCAAGGGTAAAATTGCGCTCAGCTGGAAATGATGTTTTCCTGGAGTGGAGTGCCAAGGCCTGTGTCAAGAATATCCTAAGAACACAGAACTGCCACAAACTTCGCAAATCTCAACTTGAAGTGCAACGTTAAACTCTTTGATCTTCTCCAAATAACATAATAAACTGGTAATCATACCAAATCCACAATTCTTGCCCTGGAGACAGTATAAGAGAACAAATAAACACATACCAGATGTTAGTTACTTGTTTGTTTTAATTGCTTCAGCTGTTTTAAGGAGCTACTGGGTAAGAATTCATATAGAATAGAAAATCAAACAAGACACAGAAGAAAGATGCTTACTGGAAGAATGAACATTATTTTCCAAGATAATGAAAAAAACCCAACAAATAGAAGTTCCAAATGTTAAGCTTCAGGCTAAATAAAAGTCAGTCATAAGGAAAGCTGTGTGAAAAGGATACAAACTTTAGAATAAAAACCAGAATGACAGGATCTAACTCTTCCCAGTCCAATTTGGAGATGGGCTCTAGCCAGTGCTTCTGCAGTCACACTGTTGGTGAGGCCACAGGCCCATTGTCTGGCTTGGAAGGGGAGTTGCAAATTTCTGGGCTTTTAGCACGCTGTGAAATCCCTAAAGCTCTCAAAAGGGGAGTCACGAAGACAGTTTGCAGACACAGTCCCTTTGAGACAGCTATGCCACACATGTATCACTCATCCCAAAGTGCTGTGATTTCCAACCTCTTCTGGGACAAACCACTAAGAGATTTTTAGTGACCATGTGGGTCCCCATACTACACATTTATATGTCAGCGAAGTTCCTCTTTATCCGTTATGTCTACACAAAGTCCCCATTCTCTGGGAGGTCCTACACCACAAGCTTCAGAACATCTTTTTTGATGTGTTGAATCTTTGAGCATGGCACCACCTCGGCTACTGGTAACTCCAAACTGGGGCAGTTTCATCTTTTGTTAGCATCAATCTGTGATTACCCAGGCACAGTAGAAAGAAAGTTGAACTTGTTTATAACTGTTGTGCTCTGGTACTTAAAATACTCAAAGAGAGCACATTCCTACAGATTTTCTACCAGTTTTTCCTTCATGGCTATGTTGTCTTAGCCTCACCTCCTGCCTCCTGCACAGTTACACTCCATAAACTTCTCAAGATTACATTCACATTTTATCATGGTTTCCTCTAAGTTGAAGGAACATAAATAAAAGGGCCCAGTGCTGCTCACAGTGAAGTCACAGGGGATATAACACTGATGTGAACCTGAAACGCAAATCCCACTAACTCTTCAAAGTATTTCCAGAGCTCAAAGTCATTTTTTCCCAAAAAATCTGAGGATCTTGGTAGACTTCCATCTTAGGGTTACAAACTCAGGAAATTCAACTGTGAGAAAATTCCCTCTAAAGAATCTTACTTTGGCACTCAGCCATGCCCAGGAACCAGATTTTTCTCCTAATGATGCAGTCAAACACCTGGGCTGTTACTTCTGCTAATTTCCCAACAGTTAAGAGCTTCTACAAATCATTCAAGCTACACACGTGCAGGTTTTGACATCTAAGTACTTCTAAAATGCTGTGGATAACAAACCATAACAACCTTCAGCTCAGGATCAACATTTCACTGATTTTTTAAGTGTTTGAATTTCTCCACTCATCAGATGGCAAATACTTTTCTAATGCACCACCTACAAGTACTGTCTACGTTTTCTGACTCACTGAGCAGAGAAAAACATTTAAATGCATATATAATTTACTTGATCAATCACAATTAGGGATTTGGACTGAAATCCAGTAAGCATGACTTAAGTTGTTGCCTGTCAGCTGGGCAGTAATAACTGCTTTAGCACACTTAATTAAGCCTTGAAAAAATGTAAGGTAATATTGGCACAGCTTCTTTCACTGTGATACAAGCTGCAACATTCAACTTTTTGTAATACTTGACACAGTTAAGTTAATTGTAAAG
The DNA here is from genome assembly GCA_013397295.1 of Polioptila caerulea. NCBI lineage: Eukaryota > Metazoa > Chordata > Aves > Passeriformes > Certhiidae > Polioptila > Polioptila caerulea. The sequence goes on from VYXF01004995.1 coordinate 53,688, forward strand.
TCATTTACACACTCTGGAGGCAGAGGTTAACTTTAAAAAGTCATCTAGCACAAATAGCAAGACCATCTGAAGAAACTACTCTGTGGTTATGGACATTCTGTAAGGCAAAGAGGATAAATTAATCAGCTAAATTATTTTCTCAGCTGTAATTTATTTTTTTTTATTCCACTGGCAGTATCATCCTTTATCCGAATATTGCATTAAAATGCCATGAAATGAAGAGAATTATGCAACTACATTTCTTTTAAAATGGATTCAGTACAACCTCCCAGAAGACCTCAGGTAAATAAAGTTGGACTTGAATTTTGTGCTACTTGATGCTACTCCCATGTAAGCCTACTTGGCTATGCTCACCCCAGTTCAATTCTACTGTCACCAGGCTGTTTTTTGCTTGCGCCAAATGTTTGTGCAACTTTGTAATACAATGAAGATCAGAAAGAGATGATCATCATTTGGAAACAACAATAGCTGCTAGAAGCACTGCTGACATTCAAATGTAAAACTATTTAAATATTTGTACCTGTCAAAGGGAGGGTTTAAAATAAAAGGAAATCACCTCCTCCAAAAGACTGATAAGGAAGGAATGAAGCTGTTACAACTGAGAGTAAAAAAACACAAGAATAGAAGAACAAGCACCTCCAGCCCGTGGTTCACACCACTAAGGTGAGGCACAGGTTCCCAGGGGTGAATCATCAGAGGCCACAACTAGATAAGCAGCCTCCATGAGCAGTGCCATAAGGGGTGCAACTTCCATGGGACTAATGCAACATAAAATTAATCCTCCCAAAGTGAAATTCTGCTATCTCCACTATGAGGATGCTGGTGAGGACAGAGGATATGCCAAGGGTTGGGTATGAGAAAGGGGCAAGGGAAAACACACCAGCTGTAGCCTGCACATGACAGAAGCTTCTTTGGGAATGCAGTCTGTGATCTGAACTGCTTCCTCATATACATAAGGAACAAGTAGCAACATCTAATACCACCCAGCTATGAGAATGTCACCTTGTAAAATGATTAAAGTGAAGAAAAAGAAAAAAAGTTATTTTCTCTCTGACTTGAAAAGCCTCTGGAGATAACACACATTATGAGAGTTAACAAGGCTTGCACCTTGTAATGTTCCCAAAGGCTCTGCAATTTATATTCTGTTCATATAAATTAAAAGATCATTATCTGCAACTAAGTGGAAGTGACAGAGTAAAATGTGCTTGCTGGAAACCCAACCTGTAAATCCCCACCACCTAAGCAGAGTTATAAGGCTGCACTTACCACATCTGTCCCACAGACAGCTCAGACACACAGCTGACCACACTAAGCACTTCCTTGTGTTCTACCGTCCCAACAGTCCACAGAAATATTTGAGAAGATACAAAAGGCATTGTTAAAAGCAGGTCAGACTTGCTGTGGTTTGATGGTAAAGAAATTTATTCTCTCCAGGTTATTTTGGCAATAATCTTGTTTGACAGGTTGTATTAATAGCATCCATCAAGAGCAGAGCTTCAAAACACAAACTACTATCTGAAGTGAACATTGTAACTTGTAGGTCTGGATTCCCCTGTAACAAGCACAATTTCTATGAATCCCTTCCCCAAGTTATTTTTTGTACCCCATTTTCCACTGAGTTCCCCACTGTTTCCATTCAGTACTTCTCCAGTGATCACAATGAACATAAAATCCTAGTGTTACACATATTGTGGTAATTTGTGGTACCACTAGTTGTCAAAAATATCTGATACGTGATCCCAACATCAGACACTTCCATATTAAAAAAAAAAAATAATGCAGACTTAAAATATATCAATATACTTTTTAAAAATAATTCTGCATACTCCATTAGTCTAGAATCTAGAAAGATCCTTGGTGGAACTGCAATTCACTTATAGATGTCCTTTGGTTTTGAAAGGTTACCTACCCAAGGAAAATAATGCAGATACCCAGACACAGAAAGCAGTGTCCCTGAAGTCACACAGCAGCCCACAAACAAGCCCACATCCCTCTCACACCATTACCTCCTTCACAGTCTTCTCAAAAGCTATCACACACCACTCCAGGTACTGGCACCCTGAGACATGTGGGCCCAGAGCCAGCAATTAAATGCATTCTGATAGTTCAGCCCTACAGCAGCTAGTAAAACAAACAAACCAACCAACCAACCACAACATAAAACAGTGTTGTTTCAATGTTCATGGTTGTATCAAGGGCAATGATGGCAGAGGTGAGAAACTGCCCCATCTATCCCATCAAAACTCCTCCAGGTCTAACATAAAGGGATGAACAATTAGAAATTATATATTTTGTCTAATACACAGGTCCATGAACCATTGAAGACTTTCCTGAGTTTTTAAGGAGAGTGTTAATGGTTCACAAGCCTCTAAACAGTGGCAAATTATACCCACATAGAGCCATAACTCTTCCATGTTTAGGAAAGGAATGCTGACCTTGGTGTTCAGAGTATTCTTATCTTTGTGGAAGAGTGTTAAAATTAAGATTTAACTCACTGCCAAGAAGACTGATCTGATACTCAGCATCTTCTATTTGTTTGTCCATCCTACATTTTCTGACTGCAAAGTAAAACTAGTTATCTTCATTTCTCACTTAGGAGTCAGAGGAACTGTTCTCCTATTCTTAGTACAGATGGCAGAGCTGTTGATCATTTCTGCTCCTAGATTACTTCTTCCCACTCTTGATTTCTTTACTGTTTTTTTTTTAATAATTTTTTTCATTTTTGGAAGCAAGGTAGTATTTTTAAAGGACACAAAATCCAACCACATCAGTCAGTTTCAGAGGGTGAAAAAGTTGTTCTGAACAATCCAAAATCCATGCACCACAAAAAGGACTTTTCCTCCTTAAACTGGGACTAGACATGAACATAAACACCAGGAATATGTTATATGTTATAACATATTACGGAAGAAAAAACTGTAAGGAGACCTGAAATCAGTCCTGTCTGTGCTAGCAGCAACACCTTCACTACCACAGGAGCAGCAGAGCTAAAAGGGCAATTCAGCTGCAAAGCACAGGGTTAAAACCACTCACCTGGCTACACATAACTTTTTAATCCATTATAGCTTTATTCTGCAAAGTCCTGGCTTTGGGATAAACTGCTTGAACAAAAAAAGTCTTTCCCTGCAATACTGCTCTGGGTGTACCTCAGCCCATTTGTTGGGATTTTTTTGTTTATTTAGAAATAAGATGCTTACGTTAGNGCAGCCCATTTGCTGGGATTTTTTTATTTATTTAGAGATAAGATGCTTACGTTAGTGATATACACTTGAATACAGAGCTTAGAACAGACCTTGAAGAGTAATGTAATCCAGCTTCTCCCCCTCCTCAAGGCAGGATCAGCTACTTCTAGATGAATTTTGGCAGATATTTATTTAATGTCCCATGATAAAGCCTCTCCAGAGAGGTTGTGAAATCTGGTCCAGTGCTTGACTGCCCTTGTCCTCTCAAAATTATTTTCCTAACATCTGCTTGAGTATACTGTGTTGCAGTCCAGGCCCATGGACGTGTACACGTGCAGAAGATTTGGAATGGGACGGAGTCACTGAGGATGGACAGCAGAAACAGACTATCTACAAAATCTCCACAAGTCAGTTCCTTCCTTTGCTTGGGTATTTAATTTTACTGGGCAGTCCCAGTAGATCAAGTTACATTGTATTTATTTTTTTATGTTTTGAAAAAATTCTATTAATTTCGGAGATAAACAAAGATTTTCTTTACCACGGTGAAGTTCTCCAAGATATTCAGAGTCTCTTAGGCAACAAGAATACAAGCAATTGTTATTTTGAATATTTTGAGTGAAAACTCCAACTGAAAATCTGTAAAAACACTAGTGTTTGCAGCATGTTAATCTCACGAAAGGAGTCAGTACTGTTCAATATAAATTCTCTTGACCCCAGGCAACTCTGAAGCAGAGCTCCAAATCTCACTTACATCTAACTTCTGCAGTCTGCTGTGATCCAACATTCACTTTCCAAGCACCCAAGTAACTTTTACAATGTGCTAGTATGCATGACTTGAGGCCACAGGCTAAGGAAGGATACGTGGAAGCAGCTGGAGAAAATATCTGCAAGCGATGCACAGTTCAGAGCCACACTGCAAACCTTACCCACACTGAGACCTCCAGAAGCCTCCATCTCTTGGAGCACTCAGATTTTGGTACAGGCTCACTGCTCCTGGACATCATTTGGTTACACAACTCCTCTTGACTTCCCAGGTAGCATAACAAACTAATTTGTGGTGAAAAGATTCTTTGCAGGTCATCTTGTCCCACCCAGTGCCAAAGCTGGCTCAGGTAAAGAAGGCTGGTCAGGGCAAATTGATTTTTTTAACATCTCCAGAATTTCACAAACTCTCTGGTAACCTGGTCCAGTCAGACCCCTCTTATGGGGAAAGTATTTTTTTAAAGCCTAGTTAGACACTCTTTTGTTCTAGTCTGGGTTCAGTGACTCCTTCTGTGGTGCTAGCTACAGCCCTGCTGACAAAGCCTGGGATGCAGCTGGCCTTCACTGTGAGGGCACAGTGCTCATGTGTGCTCTACATGCTGCCTACCACAATGCCCATGTCCTCTACAGAGCTGCCTTCCATTCAATCAGCTCCCCAAACCGTTGCATGGGGCTACTTCATCCCAGATGGAGTTTCTCCAGGATGCTGACAGCCCTTTTAACAGCATCCCATCAGTCAACCCGTGTATTATTAGTCATCTCAGTCCTTAAAAAACAAAGGTGCTTTCCCTGTTTATTTCCACTTGGCTGTCCCCACAAAGCATTCAGCAGAAAGGACATTTGCCAGAAAATGTGTGAAGCGAGTACGTGACAGGCTAAGATGCAGAATTGCATCACTGCACCACTGTTCAATTGAATATTCATAGAAGCTGAGGCATTGTCATTGCACACAAAAAGGAACAGCCAGCAAGTAAGTTTTTTCACGAAATAAGTACCAGTCCTAACCAGTGCAATTCATTCCAGCACCTGTCAGTATTATTACCCATTGTTTTTTCAGGAAGTGTAGAGTAGACACCATCACCTGGATTTATATATGCTAAGTTATATCACACATTGGCACAATTTGTAAGTTACTGGAGGTGCTACGTGTGTGGGCTGGATTCTGGCAAACGTGTTTGCACCTAACAATACAGCCATTTAATCAACTCAACATCAGACCTTATAAAATTATTCTGGTACTGTTTTCACTATTGTCTTCCAATGACAGAAAGTTTGGAACAGATATAAAGTCCAACCAGATTAGAAGAAATTTCAGAAGTCAGAATTCAGCCCTTTCTCTCCTTACTTGTCCCAGCTTTTTTTTACAAATATATTTTTCAAATATTTAAGATGACCCACAAAAATGTCCAGAGAGGAAAAATGAAGATGTGTGGCTGCATAAATCCTAGTTCTGCAGAATTAGCAGATGTTTTGTGGAAGACTAACAGGACAAGGGATTTCTTAGGTTTTTTCCAGGGCTAAACTTCAGTTAAATAGATTCATAAATTCCCACAACAAGCCCCAAGGCTTGTTTTGAAGACTGCACGCATCAGGAGGTCCAGAGGGAGATCTGAGATCCTAACTACCTGTCTTCCAAGAAAAAACTAAGCATATGCAGTGCACTGGAAGACACTAAGGGCAAAACAGATTTGTGTGTAGTTGGTAGTTTCCTTTTATAAGCTGCTGCTTGAAGCAAAGTACCACTGAACAGCACTGTAAACAATAACTTGTTTAGCTATAAGGACAATGTTAACTCTCCAGAAGAAAAGAGGATACTTGAAATTGTATTTTTTCCCTTCTGTTTACTTTTGAATGAAGTACTTCAGTATGTGCTCAGAAAAACTCTGGAGAGAAAAATGACAACTTCTGCCTCTCACTTAATCAGTGAGGCAGTTCTCCCCATAGTCCCCCAACTTTGTATCTGAATATATAAACCCTTGGTATCATCTGAAATCAGTTATACCAATCTAAGAGAACATTGCCTAAGACCCAAGTCTCAGGGCCAGGAGCTTTTAGCCAGCTGAGACTCAATTCAAATTTTTCTGAGACTTGGTCCAATTCTATCTATTTCAGATAGAATTGAATACAGAAAAGCAAAACAAGTCTTTTCAAGTCACCTTCTCACAAGCTAATGAATAAAACTGTGCTTGAGTATTGCCTCAAACCAGGGCTTTTGCTCAGCTCCAAGGGTAAGTGATAAGAAAGGTTGAAACACTTCCCCTGTCTCTAGCAGTTACAGGAGACCTCAGAAAAAACTGTCTTCATGGTCAGGAAATGGATGGAGCATCCCAGAGACACAGGAACAAGCACTTTGCTTAGCTGCAAGTGCTTGCAGATTAAGCTTTTCTCACTTTCCAGATTCACAGGTTTCAAAGTGAATCCACAATAACCCTTATTTGACCACATTATTTGAAGATACTATGAGCTAATTTTTCCTTTGTTTTGTTCTTTTCTGTCATCATAACAAATTAATCAAAATAAGTGGGAAAAGTTTCTCTCTGCCTGGCCTAATATAAAGCAAATTGTGAAACAAAATCACGACTCCCTGAAAAGAACAGCTTACAATGAGAACATAAACACCATTACTGTTTCCAGACTAATAGCACTGAGCTAAAATATCACCAAGAACTCACTCTATCCCCCTTGTCCAGCTCAAGCTTTTACCAATTTCATGGGTGAATTAAAAGAGCAGTATTGATCTATGCTGCCTGCCCTTTTCAGAACAAACACTGCACTGGACAGGAAGACACACAGATCTTCTTAGCTTAAGAAGAATATACAAGGCAGCATCATTTTCAGCAGCTTATTCAAGGGAAAAGGTGTCTGCCCCTAAAATGTCATACTGAAACCATCATTCAATGCTTGTCACTAGCTACAGCTAAACCACGGAGGACTGATTTACATTTGTGCTGCAGTAATGAGTGAGCTGTTCTCAAAATGAAAACCTAACTTACAGCTCTATTTGCTCTTCTCTCAACAGGCAATAAATGGAGTTCATAAAGTTACAAAGCAGCTTTGGAATCGTAATCTAATTAAATCAGCAGTAACTGATTGAAATAACTGAAGATTTGTATACATCTATGTAAGACAAAGCCTTCAATAAAAAGGAGTCTTCTTTGGGACATACCCAGTCTTCCACCACCCCTGTTTTTAACATACTGATTGACAACAACTGTCCACAAAATACTGTAGATTTGTAATTGCATCTCACAAACTATGAGGTTGATTCTCCTCTCACTGAAGCCAGGAGTGAAAACCCCCCTGCTCCGTGTCACTCACACCACCATGGTACCAAAAAGGTTTTAGAGCTGAAGCCTCCACAGCAGTTAACCCTGCTGGAAGAAGCAATACCTCTTGTCTGCTGAAGGAGAGGACGTAGAAGAGAAGCAAGGAGCATGGCAGAGCAATCAGAAGTGCTTCCAATTTTTATGAAACTACCCAGGCTGTGTTGTAACTCCTCCACTCAAACCAAAGCTGTCCTAGATTTTTCCTGAGTTGGTTATCTGCCTTCCACAGGTAACCTGCCTGTACTTACACGAACATCAGCAGTCAATTTGTTAGCCTTGAAGCACAAAAACAGAGAGATATGAAACTCTGTATGGGACAGGGGCACAAAATTGCCAATACTAAGTTTTCCAAGACTGATGTACAAGACAGTTTTTGTCCATAAATCTCACAGCACTTCAGTAAGTGCTGTGAGGCAGATGCCTTGAGCTCCTTGCTTTGGAAGCTGAACCTGAGACTTGAGATGTGACCTTTTCTATGTCACGTAGCAGGACAACATGTTCTATTTCAATGTTCCCAAGTTCATGAAGTCTCTGCCATTGCTTTGAGGAGAAGACAAGCAATCCTCTGCACAAGTTGAGCTATGAGTCTGTCATTAGAGTAGCACTGGGATAGAATGATGAAACGTGGAAGAATTAACCAGTTTTTAAGATATCAGTTGGCATCTAAACCGCTTCTCCAAGCTGATGAACAAAGGACAAAAATGTAAAAAAGGAAGAAAAAGAAAGAAGCAAAATTCTAGCTCAGATCATAAATAACCTAACCTCCTCCAACCAGCCACACTCCATTTTGTCCATGTGACCTTTGCTGGCTTTACCAACAGGCTGGTAAGACCAAAACATTTCAAAAAAAGGGAAAAAAGGAAAGTTAATTTCTTAATCTTTACCCTAATATTGCCCTGTTCAGAGCATACACAGCTCCAGCTGCACAGGTGCACCTCCAGAGCACTCACACAGCACATCTCTCAGGGCAAGAAGGGGCATGAAGGCAGAGCTGAGGATGGTGCCAGGCTGCCCATCTGCCACTGTCTGCCCATGGACTGATTCTGGATTCACAGTGCAGCAGCTCTGCTTGCCCAAGATCAACCTTTAAGATATAAACCTACCTGGAGGAGATGGCAACAGACACAGCAGGCCAAAGTCAGGCTGATGTCTGCAGCCAGGGCATGTGGCTGCTCTGGACAAAAGGAGTCTGAAGGGCAGGGCTGTGGTGGCCTCTCCTGGAGCCCCTCCCAGAAACTCCTCGGCAGCTCTGAGAGCTCCTACACCAGGAGCCCTCACCTCAGTCCCCACTCATGGGAAGGCAAAATGGGTAAGACACCTTAGTTTGAAGGGCAAGAAGATGAGCTGGAGAATTTGCAGATAAAAGAAAGGAGAAAAGAAATTCATGCTATGATTAGAGACATCAGAAATACCCCGCAGACAGACATCAGTGACAGAAACAATTTAGAGGGCAAAATGTGTAAACCCTTCCACACCTTTATATCAACATTACCAACACACAGAGACCATCATGTTTACTCCAGACTTACCTGAGCTCCTTGCTGAACAGCGCACGAAAATTGAGGTCTCAGGCTTTACCTGTAACACAGCAAATGGCCCCAAACGTGCAGGAAACTAAGCAGAACAAGAACAGTGACCACAACAGGACCTTCTAATACAAATTATAAAGCTCATCTTCCCAGAAGACAGATGTCTCTTGAAAATTACTGCGGAATGAGCTCCCTCAGAAACTAAAGACCAGCACAGTCAACACTATCTCCCTCTGCAAGAGAGATAAATATTCTAGAAGTCATCTCCTCTAAAACATAATGAAAAACAAAAGAAAACCATTACAAGCAACTGTCACATACAGAACGCCCTTGCAAGAAAAATGAGCCAGTTATCCACAAACGACAGATGACAGCAGTTTAACACACTGCTGTTAGGACTTCAGGTACATTATGAATGAGACAAGAAGAGCAGAACACATTCACATAAAATGGAAAGTACAATATTAAGGAAAGAAGCATCAGTAAAAATAAAGGAAAATGAAAAGGATCAGAAGGAAATGAGGTATAAAAAAGAAAAAATGGAGAAGAATGGAGCAACATACTGAGGTAGTACCTTGAAGCAGATGATCCCCTGGCATTAACTGGTGCAGAACCATTGTCTGGAACAGGTCAAGGACAGTTTCTGTCAGCTGAGGATTTGGTCCTCCACACAGAACCAGGCAATGGCAATGACAGCATCCTACCTGGTTTTCTTGGGGTGCCTTCCCCCTCAGAAAGTAGAGGCAACACAGGGAGAAAATAAGATGATGCCATAAATTAAAAGGCAAGGCTTAACAGAAATTTAAAAAATAGATGAAGAACAAGAACTAAAAACAAAGGCAAGATAAAAAGAAAATATCCACAGATTAGTGGAATACATTTTATTAATTCATGATCTCTGTTTTATTATGTGTCCTTGGCAGATGTCCCACAACTGAAAATTTGCAAGGCAGATAATGATGCAAGTTTAGAGACTTGAGCCTTGTTTCTAGTCATTAGCCTTGGGCAGATCTTTTTAATATATGTGCCCCAATAGGAAGTAAACAAGTTCCTTAATCAAGAGTCTTTGGACAGGAGACATGCTGCAAACAAATGGGCTTAGACAGGGACTCCAGGAGGTAAAACCAAAAGGTCTCAACCTGTTTTGAAGTAACGAAGTTGGAGGTCAGGCTGGTAGTAAGGATACTGCCCAACAGGATGGGGTCTGCCCCTGAGCGACTCACCCCAGACCCTGCCTTCCCCAGCCCCTCCTTGCTAAGCAGCACTTGTGTCACCTGAGAGCCCGTGGGCTCAGCCTGCCCAGCCGGCAGGGACAGGGATGCCAACAGCAGGCAGCCACGGCAGCGCTGTCTGGAGCGATCCCAGCACCAAGGCAGGACACGAGTCCAACTGCAGCCTGGCCGGGGGCTCTGCCAGAACAAAAAACACCTCTGGCAGATGCACCAGAGCTGAGTGCAGAAAGCTCGGCTGCCTCCACTCTCCATGCAGGTTTAAGGTGCCTCTGCAGATCAGCTCAGTCATTGCAGAACCTTATTTTGCATTAAGGCTGAACGTTCTTGGCACTGAGTGTTAGTAGTTGATTTTATCTGCCTGTGGCTGTAATGGCACAAATAACATGATACTGGTGGCTAAACACTGATTTATCATCTTTTCAGGTTTAAGGTGGTTTTACTCTCCTTGCCCCGGGAAAGTTGCTAAGTCCTAGAGAGCGTGAGCAATGAACTGCTTCTCCTTCAGGACGCCTCTGTTTCTACAAAGAACATTTTAGTAAAACATCTGACCTCACCTGGAACAATGCTAGGGGTCACACAGCAGTTTGCATCAGCTCAGCTGAAAGCTGATAATTGATTTTCTTTTGCCCACACTCACAAATAGGAAGTTGAAGGACTGCTACAACTTCTGTGGGTTGCCTTAGTGCTGAGACAGACAATAAGACATGGATATTTACAGACAAAGAAGACAGTCTCTTAAAAAAGAGCCTTAATGTCCTCTGCTATGAATATATATAGATTTGCTCTTTTTTTAATTGCAAGACCCACTTAAATCTGTCCAGACCGTTTAAAGCAGATTTAACAGACAAGCAAAGAACTGTGATTTAGGAAATCTGATATTATTTCTGGACCTCCCCCACATTTTAATTCCTAAATTGAAAAACAATCTAATGATACTGCACCTCTTTTTAAAGAGAATTAAAGAGAAATCTACAGCTCAGAAGCATCCTTGTAAAAGCTAGGTATCACTACTGTCAAAGTTCATTTATCATCATTTAGCTACCTACCTGTATTTAAATAATTTACCTACCTGTATTTAAATAATTTCAGAACATAAAATCATTTTTGTCTACCCACAGTGCTATCTCAGCAGAAATTTAGATACAGAAACAAAAAAGTTTCTTCCTTATAACCCTTTGATTCCCTCAAATGATTACTGGTTTCAACGCTACTGCAATGGGCAGCTTCCCCCCAGCAGCAGATATTAAATACATCTTACAAAGCTGAAAAGCCACCCCTACTTCATGGCTTAGGGTATGAACTCAGATCAAATCCTACCAAAACTGTAGGTTATTTAACCATAACTGATTAGAGGGGAGAAAGATTTTGGGACATGATGCAATTGTGACTGAGGCAAGTAAGAATGAGTGGTCCGGGACACGTCTCTGAAAATGAGATCTGCCCCAGGTATCCCAAGTTCGACACCCAGAACACATCTCCTCTGAAAGTCCTTGTTCCGTACAAAAGATATTCTTGCTCCTTTTGTCCCCTTAGGAGGTTAGCCTGAGTGCCTTATGCCATCTATTGGCCTAGAGCAGCGACAGGAGCTCCAAGGAGAACTTTAATTCTGGGAAAGCGACTGTGTTAAAAGGAATCTGTCAGTAGATCTGTAAATTCTGCTAATGGAATCAATACACGGCCGCTGCTCAGATCTTGAGGTCTACCTTGCCCAGTAGACACATTGAGTTCGGATCCCAGAATAACCAGCAGCTGTGCTCTGCATTAGGCAAATGAAAAACAGTACTGACACAGAGCGATCTTGCAAGCAAGAAAATCCAGAAAATAAGCAGAGAGAATTTTCACTGTCCTACAGATGAACATTAGAAAAGTCATTTATAAAAAGAGAAAGCTCCTTCAAAATCCACTTAGTTCTGAAGTCTTGTTAACTATCCCAACTTAGTAAAGTCTACTTCAAATCGGACACTCACAATGAAGAAACTTCTTCCACATTTCCTTAGCCACAGAGGCTGCTGTAGCTCTTCAGAGCTGCTTAAATCTAGCTTACCTAGCCAGCTTATCTAGCTCTTTTTAACCTAAACGTGTTTCTAAAAGACAAGGCAGAGCTCTGCAATGCGAAAGGGCTCAGAGGCATGGCTATTGATCCGCTCCCGCACAGGGCATTCCAAAGCAGCCGCGGAGCTCCGGGCAGGACGCGGCCCCTCCGGGGGCCAGAGCGGTGCCCGCGCCCCGCTCCGGAGCCGCCTGCCTGCGGGGAGCGCAGAGCGGCCGAGCCGGACGGGCAGGCCAAGACCCCGGCGGGGCAGCGAAACCCGCGGAGGCTCCCCGTGCCCCAGGTGCATCCCCTGCACCCCTCTTCTTCCTCCTCCTCCCCCGACTGTTTGCCCCGCAAAACGCAAGGAGCAGACACCGCACCTCCAGCCCCGCGCCGGACTCCGCGCTGTCCCTCCGAGCCGCTCCCCCGGGGCCGCCCCGCCGCGGGCCGGGGCAGCGCTGCCTACCTGGAGCCGCGGCCG
>VYXF01004995.1:66854-76882 GCA_013397295.1 Polioptila caerulea
CGGGCCGGGCCGGGCCGGGCCGGGCGCCTCCCGCCCGGGGCTGCGGCAGCGCCGCGGAGCGAGCGCCGCCCGAGCCGCTCTGGGCTGCGGGGCTCGCCCCGTCCCGCTTTTGTGCGGGCCCTGCGCGCTGCGCTGTCAGCGCCAGGGCATTGATCGGCCATCGATTCCCAGCGCCGGCCCGCTGAAGTGGCACATACGCGGCTCGCTTAGCTGGCGGTACAGCCTGAGATGAGGAGTGTGCCCCGCACGCTGCGGAGAGAAGTAATTTGTTTTCCGTGTTATGCCCCAGAGTTGTCCGCTTGTGTCAGGGCTCAGTTCTGCCCGAGTTAAAGTCAGAGGGCAATGGGAAGCCGGGCCAGCTCCCAGTGTAACTCGAAAGCACAGCTGCGACAGCGTTCCACGATTAAACATTTTGCCTGTTTCAGTGGTGTAGTTTTGAAAATTACCGATAATTAATAGGGAGGTTTATTCCTTCATTAAAAATCTTGACACAATGTATTTTCTGCACTTTTGCCAAACTTTTCAAAACTTTTCTCTAAGAAAGAGTACTCTAACAATCATCATCATCACAACTAACTTCAGGATTAGGGGGGAAAAAAATCTGCTCTGTAACTGTTTCTGCCAATTATTTTCCTAATCAGTTTTACCTTGAAAAAATCTTGCACAAATATTGCTTAAAATTCTCCTTTATTTTGGGGGGAGATTTATTTGTAGTGGATGTTTTTAGAATACATTACATATTTTAAGGAGAAGAATTCAACTACCTATTTTTTTAGAGGCAACACAAATACTTATTGTGCTGTTGTGTTTTGTTGTGGTAATAATTTTTTAATCTTATAAAAGTCCTCAGTTGTGAAGACTGAGGAGAGGGGGGATCCTAAGAGAATACATTTCTCTCTGATTGTGTTTACTGTTATTCCCTTAAGATATTATTGCTGTGCAGAGAGGATTCCTTTTATTACGTGTTATGGTGTATAATAGCATTAATAAATTAAATTTTTATCACATTTCTCTTTCATTAATCACAGAAGTTTTAATCACTGCAGAATATGTCTTGTCCAGATATTCCATCAACCCTTCAATGTTGTGCACAGCAATATGCATTTATGCTACACATCTTTTCAAAAGCCATAATTAACCAGGAGTTCAGAATGACATATAGTTACAGAAAATTTGTGAGAAAGCCATGCCCTGAGTGCAAAATGAGTTCCTCAGAACTGTCCAAATACAAGAATGTGAACAGAATACTTCCTGAAGATGAATGAGGTCATCTTAGTGGGTCATTTGGAAATTTCAGCTTAAAAGTGAAAGATCCTGCAGGAATATTGTTACTGACTTTTGGAAATGATACTGCAGCACAGCAGCTCATCAGATGGTTACGCAACCTCAAGTCATCACAGGCAAGAATGTGAGATGCTGAAAATTGCCCAGGAAGGGGAGCTGCAGCTGCCTGGGCAGCAAGGACGCACATGTTTGTAACACACAGTGACATCTGTAGTGACAGAAGGGGAAATGGAAGGCTTATGGCCACCTGGTGACACTGGTGACTCTGTCCTCAGTGCCTGTTGTGGACACTGGATGTGTCCCGTGGTGCTGCTCTGCCTGGGAGGGAGGGCAGAAACATGCTGTCTTGGCTGCTCATCAAGCCTGTCGAGCTGCAGTCTGCATTATCATAACTTAGAGCTCCTTACATCAGCATGATCCTGCATTGCTCTTTTCTAAACAACAGACCCAGTCCCCTGAGGGCAGCACATTTAGAAAAGCCAGTTCTTTCTTCCCAGTGTTCTGCAGACCCAGGCATCTTCTCTATTTTATCTGCATCAAGAAATACCATGAGACATAGGAATTGCATTTATTTTTATATTTGATGCATCATGGTTTCTTTTCAGATAAGCAGTGTCTGAGCACTGAGATGTCTGAAGAAACATCTTCCCTTTCAAAGCAGTTTTTCATGTGCTTCCTCTAAAACAGCAACTCCCCTGAGCTGTGATCATGCCTTTACATGGAGGGCTGACTTGTGTTTTTTTGGCAGGTTTTAGCAACCTCATTTGAAAATATGCTGTGGAATTTGCTTGACTCAATCATCTGGAAAAGGAAAGAGGTCATTTCTATCTTCCTGGTGCAGAAAAACTTATTGGCAGCTGTTTATGGTGGGCATGAGCCTTGTTCCTGGTAAATGAGAAAGAGAGTTAAAAGGAAATCTAAGCTATAACACCATCATCTTCATTGCCCTGCAGTGGTTTATAATATTGCTAAATGGTGTTAACTGTTGCTCACCAGCTTAAAAGGATTGTGACACAAAGACAGCTAGGGAAAGTGGCATATACAAGGCTGGCTTGTAGTATCCTATGCTCTAGCCAAGGGTCAACCAGAAATATTATTCAGGAACAACTAATTACCAAATGTCCAGATTAGTCTTTAAAAATAATAACTCCTTCAAAGTTGCAGGTAATAAGTTAACTCAAGACAAAACTGTTGTTTTAAATTCCTCTTAAGAAGATTTTCACCGGTGGAGTGAAAGGAGTGAGGAGTGAACATATGGCTACATTGGAAGGGATTGTGACCCCCCATAAAATAGCTTCCATCCTTTTTATGGCTCTTTAAAGCACGCAGTGGGCCTATCCAAAGTCAAGCTGCCACTGGCTAATCTAAACTGGAAACAATGCCCTGCCTGAGCACTGTTGTGCATGTGTTTGTTGTGTTTGTGTAACGTTTCCATCCCTCGAGACTGGCCATTATCCCCCCCTGTTTGTTTCCTTCCCTGAAATTGCCCTGATCCAACCAAGTTCTGTCAGCAGTTACACCAGAGGGACCCTATTAAAGACAAATGGACTCAATGTTCTTCCTGAAGAAATGCTCATTAATTTAAGCTGCGCAGCCCTGGGACAAGTTTAGAATAACTCTGCCGTGGGTACTTTCTTGGGAAAAAACGGTGAGGAAAAGGTGATTAGGATGGCAACCCTCCTGTCAGTGAGAGTTGAATCTGCTCTACTCTGCCTGCTGCAATCCCAGCCATTCCAACCTGCAAGGGGATACATGGAACAGGGACTGCAGCACCACTTGCAGCCCCTGCAGTGCTTGCTGGCCACCATCCACAGCAGCCAGCACAGGGGTTTCCACTTGCTGCACAAAAACAGATGCGAATCACAGCTTTTCACACTCCCATTGACTTGCATGTTCCTCAGTGCAGCACTCTGGGTTTCATTTGCACCCTGGCTGGATGAAAACTGTCTCATTCAATTGAGTTTTACATGGGGTTTGCACTACCTCCAAAAGCTCAGTCCTGCCTCTCACACAAATCAGAGGAATTACTCTTGCAGTATTATGTTTTTGTGTTGTCACAGGTGAGAGGTAAACTGAGCCCTCTTGGACTTGCTTTTGTATTCCAGACCTGGGGACTGTCTTATGCTCTTTTGATTTAAGAAAGTCAGTGGGAATTTTCAATTCTTTTTATTCAGTTCAAGAAGATAAACTTTATCTGTGAATAGCAGGGATTCTCCTTAATTATCCTGAGAAAATAACTTCAATTAATGCAACCTAGTGCCTTCAATTCACAAAATAGAATATTTCTAATAGCAAAAAAAAGTATAACCAGAAAAAATTAAGTGGCTTTTAAATGTTTGTGAGGCAGCATGATCCAGTAACTTGAGGAAACACTGCATCTGCTGCAGTGCCAGGAACAGAACTTAAGAGTTTTGGAGGTTTTTTTTACTGTTTTTTAATGCTGAATTTGGTAGTAAAGTAAGAGTAGTCAGAGGAGAACACTGCATTTGAATTTAAAAGCATCTGCAAATGTTGCTAGGAATATGTGAACCATAATAAATCTTCAATTAAGCAGAAGGTAAGAAATTTATCAGTGTCAGCTCCCTGGTTACCAGGCTATTGACACAGTTCTTAGAAAGATAAGTTGAATGTACATGTGCATTAAACATATTGCATTTCTGAAAATTATGTTTTCCATTAATTATGAAAACATATTAACACAGAACCTTGTTTAACAGAAGATCGACAGTAAATTACTGGATCACTACTCAGTGAAGTAGGTAGGAAATTCCTGGTACATTTTCTAACCCAAAGCAATCTCAAATTACAATGTGACCTGTAGCAGGATATGTCTAAAGTAGGGCCTTGTGAGCACAATATATAAATGACAACTCCTGTGCAAATGTTGAATGCAGCAGCTGTCATTACACAGGCTACCAATACAGTAATTGCACTTTGGATGTGTAACCTGGCTTGCTTGTCACAGCTGAATTCTTGTTTACAACAATTATACTGGGGTTTACAGAGCTGTTTCTTTTCTTAAAAAAAATAATGGGAAAACATAGTTCCTAAGGTAAAAGAAGACAAGGTCTTTCAATGGGAAAAGGATGTCTATAAAGAATGGTAAAAATGGCTTGTATGTAATCTTTTAATTTCTCCTACAAGTTTATGGCAGGGGAAGGAGTGGGTGTGTGTGATTAGAAAGCTGCAGCAGAAGGTGGGGTCTTCTTTTGTCAACCTTTTTTCTCTATTTTTTCTTTTCTCCTTTGCTATCTTCTCCATTTTCAACTCCATTACTATTCAGTATTACTAAGGTAGTCCCTTAGGAACCTCAGTCCAGGCACACAATTTCATCTGGATAGTTGGGATACAGTCAAGTACAAAGAAATTCTGAAGATTGAATAAGACAGGGCTATAGAAGAAACTGAAGGTCAGGGTTTGGAAGGCAAGATAATACTAAAATGAATAGAGCAATATTAAAGCTACTGCAGGGTTTCAATTTTCCTTAATTCTTTTCTTCTATTTCTCTTCAAATCTATAATACTTTCTCTTCTAGTTCTAGTTTCTTTTCATTCCTTTAGGGGAATTTTCGTTATTTTGCATTTACGTTCACCTCTGAAGTCCTTGATGTGTCCATTTCTCCGACTTTCTGTCACCACCTGTGTGGGTGAAAAATAGATTGTGAAGATTTTCTTCAGTACTTCAGAGAAAAATGGGCCAGGAATCAATATTGCTATACTGGCATAGTAAGGGTATTTACATCTGAAAGCATTCTACCTTGCTCTTCTCATGAATAATGAAACAAATCATGGCATTCTTGTGAGGCTGGGCTAGCCAAAAAAAATCTTTGGAGAACATGAAGGGACTACTACATTTTCATTTCCATCCTTTGTTCACTTTATTGTGTTCTTGAAAAAAAAAATACAGCACTAAAAGCTAATAATTTTGTCCCCATTTTGGAAAGTTTATATTCTGAAGACTCAATGGATGCAGACCATTGACACCACTACTACAGAAGTTCCAAAGAGGTTTGATACAGAAGCTTTTCAGTCCTAGAGACACTGCATTTAGTAAAATGATAAGAAGTTTGCCTATTTCCATCCCTTCAAAGGCTAGGTCTTCAGCCTAAGATAAACAGGACCTTATTTTTAACAGTGACAAGTGGTTTGATGTATTCTATGTATCTTAAACATGCACTTGATAAGAAGAATTGGTTTTTTGAAGGAATGCTCATCTTCATGTGATTGAGTACAGGACAAGCTTAAGCCTAATGGCTGGAGCTAGGAACCTAAAATCAAAGGATTAAAAGTGATGTAAAGGAAATCACGTTCTATGTGATTAAAGAACAGGGAAATCTATTTCTGGTTAATTCAATGGATATTTACATGACTTTTTTTTTTTTTTTGTGATAAACCAGTTGCGCAAGAAGCATCTCCAAAAAAGGCAGCATCAACAAAATGAGTGTACAGCTCATTGCAGATGAGATAGTAATGTGTTCTTGATGACAAAAGAAGAAACACTGGCATTCAAGAAGGAATGCTTATTCTGCCCCCAAAAGAATTGATAAACATCCTCATCACTGTGTCTAGAAACAGGGTAAAAATGTAAATGTTGAGCAGGGAAAGTGGATTAAATGGGGTGTCTTACTCTGCTTTGCCAAAGTCTTCTTTGGCTGCTATCTAATTTTCCATCAAACAGCAATGTAATCTGTTGCATTATGCTTTACAGTCTCCCCAGAAATATCCCTGAACTGAGGACACTAACATCTCTGAAACCCCAGCTTAAAACTCATGTCAGCTCGAATTCCCAGCAAAGAATGACTAAGCAGGACACAGGCTGGTGGTCAAAAATACTTATGATTGGCTTACTTTTCATAGTACACATGATTTTTTTTTTTGTGGAGCCTCTCTGTTCCTTTTTTAAACAAGCTACATTTCATATAGCTTTATGTTTAGCAGGCATATAACATGTTTGTTACAGTTTTGTGCTGCTTGAATGCAGGAACTATTTTACATGCAGCAGTTCAAATGCAGTGAGGGGAAAGGCCTTTAAAGGAACCCATCTGCTCAGAGTTTAGACTTGAAAGAGTAGACAAAAGTGTCATTAAGGTAACTGGTCACCACATGGCTATGAGCTGTGACCATAAAAACCCCAAGGTATCTTCAGCAGAGATAAACTTTCCTATCATTATGCACTGTGCTGGTAAAATCTCATCTGTGTTCTAGTCATCTATATTACAGAGAAGCATGCTATTAGGATGTTCAGATGGATGGATAATCAAGTGTAAAACAGGATGAGAAAAATTAGGATGCTTCAGTCCACAAAATGAAGAACAGAAGTATGAGTTCTCCTTTTGAAAATGAGGCAAAAATCAGGAGGTGAATAAAAGTAAATTGGACTCACAAGCTGTATTGGTACAAGAAAAAGTCAATATAAACTGCTCAAGAACCCAATCTAGATAAAAATTACAACATTTCCAAATGTCAATGAAATAAATGTCTGGAACATTTTTTGTTTAGAGAGTTTGGGGGAGGAAAAAATTTTAATGATTATTTGAGTGAGTTTTTTGAACCTGGTGAAAATGATTGTTTAGAGGATTGCCTGCAATATTGGGGTGCTAAGTACAGGGTTTTATGGACTTATAAACTTCTGAGATCTTTAAGGATACCACTGCAAACAAATGTGGAAAACCTCCAATTTAAAGTAGCATCATTTAACATTTGCACAAAGAAAGCTGTGATTTGTCAACATGATCAAAAGCGCTTTTAATGCTATATCCAATTTCTTGTCCTGCTTAAAATCAGGTACGTTAAGAACTGCTTCCTTCAGCAACAAATATCTATTTATATGCCCAGTGTGAAAGCACTAGATAAACATAGATGCGAGTGATACATCTGATGAGACTGGTCTTACCAAAGTCAAAACAGGCAGGCCAACAATAAATCAGCTATGGAGCAACCTGATTCCTTAATGGAAAGATAGATGAATCCCACAGTGAGCTTAGGTTTAATGGCACTATAGCACCCTCCTGTACAAATGCAATAAATAGTACAGAACTCAGTAAAATATTTATCTGAATGAATTATGAAGTATCTAACACAGTATCAAAACATGAGCTTCCATACCCTACAAGTGTGAGAAAAATATTTGGATGATCCCTATAACATTTGGATTTTTCCAGGTGTCAAAGTAGTTGCAGCAGAATTTGTTATTTTATTAATACTTATTTGAACATCAGTCACTGCTCATTGACTGCAATAGATTTAAAAAAAAAGAAGACACTTATCACTTTAAGGGACTGGAGATATTCAAAGCACATTGAAAGAAAGTAAACACCAGTGTAGCTTTCCAATACTGAGCTAGATGGAGATGGCAAAGGAGTTCAAAGCAAACTGCTTTGCAAACACAGGATTCAGTTGCTGATACACAGAAGCTTTAAATCTGGGACATCATCTGGATTAACATGCAGTATTATCAGGCTGATGAATAGTTTTGAAAGCTCCGTCCTTACCCCGATACTGATGTCAGAGTGCTGCTCTTTAATTGAACCACAGTACTGAATGGTCACCTTATGTAAAATTAAGTCATATAACTAGCTGTGACAAGATTTTGTTTTATTGTAGTAGTCTTGTCTCTAATATGCATAAACTCTAGAAGAGCATATTTGTATGCTGTTTAGGGCATTTATGGCAATGGTACCATAAAAACACCAATCCATTACTCCCCAGCTGGAGCCCTCTCTGGGCTCGTGGATGGCCAGGACATTGCTGCTCTTTCAGTGCTGCTGTACTGGGCAGGCTGGGAGCTTGATCTAAAGGAACTGTGATGTGAATGAGTCCACAATGGAGCAGAGATACACCTGCAGCCTGTGCAGAGTCCCACACCAGAGCAGGTGGATGCCTGAAGGAGGCTGTGACACTCAAAGGACGAGATGGGGGTATGTAATGAAGGTTTATTGAACAGTGTGGGACCTGGGCATGATTCAGATGGTATGGAGTAAGGGGTGGAATGTGCTGGTTTGGGCTGGGTTAGAGTTAATTTTCTTTATAGTATGGGGCTGTGTTTTGGGTTCATGCTGAACACTGGGTTGATAATATAAAGATATTTTTGTTATTGCTGAGCAGGGCTTTCACAGACCCAAGACCTCTCCTGCTTCTTGTATTGCCATGCTGTCAAGGGGGTGAGGGGTATATGGGAGGGTGGGAGGAGATACAGCCAGGACAGCTGACCCAAAATGACCAAAGGGATATGTTTGGTCATGTTCAGTATATGAAGTAGGGGATGAAGAAGGAAAGGGAGGGATGTTTGGAGTGATGGAGTTTGTCTTCCCAAGTCACTGTTACCTTGATGGGGCCTTGCTCTTCTGCAGATGACCAAACACTTGCCCAATCATGGGAAACAGTGAATTAATTCCTTGTTTTGCTTGGTTTGTGGACAAACAAATTTTATACTTTCCCTGTTAAGCTGCCTCTGTCTCAATCCATAAGTTTTCCAGCTTTTACCCTTCTGATTCTCTCCCTGATCTCACTGATGGGGGAGGGAGCAAGCAGCTGCAAGGGGCTTGGCTTCTGGCTGGGGTGAAACCACAGCAAAACTACTGCATGAACAACCTCCTGTTTAATTTGTTTGAAAGCCTTTTGTTGTTTAGGACCCAACTCAAAATTTTTCTCCCATTCCACATGATAGAGCAGGTTTACAGTCTGACTCTGGAATATGCATCCTCCAAAAACCTTCAGTGCCTAGAAAAGCTTGTGTTTCCTGTTTGCTGGGTGGTGAGGACATAGCTGCTATTTCATTGACCATGTCCTTTGGGATCTGGCGGCATCAATCTTGCCATTTTACTCCTAAAAACAGAATCTCCTGCAGAGGTCCCTTGACCTTACTTTGCTTTTTGGCAATACCAGCCTTTGGGAGACTCCAGATTATCTTCTCCCCTTTCTCAAAATCCTCCTTTGTAGTGTTGCCCCATATGATGTTGCTGTCAATTCACTGCAAGTGTTCTGGGGCCTCTCCCTTTCCCTGCAATCTGACTCAACTGCAGCCATGCTAGCACAGCTGCTCCCTCCATACCAGAACTGGCATCACCCCACAGCTTCCCCCTGCCACATTTGCTCAACCAGAAGGAACCCCCTTCTCCCAGGAAGAGACTCCCTTTCTCTGCTTCCAGCAATGACAGGACATGTGTAGAATAACCTCCAAGTCCTGGCCATGCTCCCTTCTGGATACTGCAGAAATTAGCTCTGTTCTGGCCAGAACCAGGACACTGCCAAACTACTAAACACCCATGGAATTCTGAAATGATTGGTATTGGCATTCTCTCATCAGCTACCACGCTACTCTGTGGGAACTGTGGTTCTGTTGCTGAATACCTTCACTTTCTCTCCATGGAGAGGATCTTGCCATACAACATCTTCCAGGATGCAGGACAGACTGTTACCCATCAAAACACCAGAGCACATTGCAGCTGGGGAAGTCTGGCAAGGGAATTTGGCCTACCATGGAGAGATGTGAGTGCACAGAATTATAGAATCATTTAGATTGGAAAAGACCTTTATGATCAGCAAATCCAATCCTAAAGACATTTAGTCTATAATCTCCAAATGATATCCAGAAACTCAAAAGATTTTGGCCCAACATCAAACCAACCTTAAGAAAAACCCCTAGATCCTTCTAGATTGAATTTCTTCGGAATTCTTTTTCTCTCCAAACTGAAGTCCAGTTATTTTGAACTTTCTCTTGTGCTAAGTTGACGCGCCGCTGCTTCC
>VYXF01004997.1:0-38502 GCA_013397295.1 Polioptila caerulea
GGAGGAGGAAGATGAGGAAGAAGGAAAAAGGAAGAAGAGGAAATAACAGTAGGAAAAAAGAGGTTAGATTAAGAAGCAAGTCCTTCAACAAAGAAATTGAAAGGATGAAGGCAAATCAAATGGGGAAACAACCCCTCAACACATCACACTACTAGTGTTACATAATGGATAGCATTAATTACACAATGAGCGCAAATAGGAAAATTCAATTTGTCAGGAATCCTAGAAGAGATTATGGCCTGCCCAGAAGCCAGAGATTTTGAGTATTATCTGAGAGGGTGACACTTGCCCGAGAACACCACCATATATCAAGTTACCAGAAAATGGAAGTGGCTATGTTTTATTTACTGATGGATTCTGCCATGTGATAGGAAACCACTGGAGGTGAAAAGCTGCTGTGTGGAATCCCACACAAGGAGTCATTGAGGCTGCTGAAGAGAAAGGCCAGCCAAACCAATTTGCAGAAATGCAAGTCATGCAACTAGCCCTAGAGATGGCTGAATATGAAAAGTGGTCTGAACTCCACATTGATTCCTGGACAGTGGCTAACGCCATGTGGGTGTGGCTGCAGCAGTGAAAGAAAACCAAATGGCAATGTAGGGGTAAACCCATCTGGGCTACTGCATGTGTAGAAAACATGACTCTGAAGATACCTTATGTAGATGCTCATGCGCTACAAAGACATCAGTTATGTTGCGGCCCATATTTATTTCATCATATAACTGGTTTACTGTTAAGGTTTTAATGTTAATGGTCTGTTCTTTCATTCCCCCATGTTCTCCCCTAAGTTACCTTGTATTTTCTCACTCTTTGTTCCAGCTCCTTCCCTATCAATCATTGTAACCTGGTCCCTTTTTCTGGTACCTTCCAGGTCACTCCGACCCTAAGCCAATCCTTTGAGTGTACCTCCCCCTGGGCGTTATGTGATGTTTCCTAAACCTCAACACCCCCATTGGGGCACGTGATCTATCTCCTCCTCCCAGCTTCTGTGATTAGCCTCTGACAAGTCATCTGATCCCCCTCACTCCACCCCTGTTGATCCCTCATTGGCTTATGTTTGGTACCCAGCCCTTGTTCTATTACTGTATAAAAACCCAAGCGCAACAGGGCTGATTCCTTCAGCCTCAATAAACCTTTCCTCCTTGGAACCTCAGAACCAGAGCGCCTCCTCCTTGTTCTTTGCCTGATCCCTGGACACGGTTAGAAGATCTGCCACCTGAGAGCACTGGCTCTAAGGCTCAGCTGTTGGCAGAAACCCCACACCACAGTTTTTCCCCATACCTGGCATGGCACCGGTGTCCTTTGAGCTAGCCTGGGCTCTGGTGGGCCACGTCATGGTTGTTTGGGTTTTTTTATGCCTGCAGTCTGTAGACAGGATTTTTTTTTTTATAGCTACTAAGAGGGTCTGAGAGACTGACAGAAAAATCTAGATGTCATGAACTACATTATGCTGAAAATATTGTGGCAGCGCTGCTATTTTTTTCTGGGTCTTTTAGGAACTTTTTTTGTCTAGCTAGAGTCTATAAAATTGGCCAGCCATACAATACTTCACCAAAAATAATTGCAGGCCTTTTTTTCCCTTTTAATCAAATCTTTACAAAATGGCTGTGTGAGAAGACATTTTTAGCATAGTCTTAAGCCATAAGAAAATGGCAAGCTGTTAATATTTCCTCTTCCCTCAAAAACACTAATTTAAAAATCAGCAATGCAGGTAGATACATTTCAAATCAAGATTTCATCAAGCAGTTGACAAAATGCCTGCTGCAATCACTGGAATTATTCCCACTGACCTCAGTGGTTTCCAGATTAGGGCCCAGATGTGTGCAATATTATTATGCTTAACAGAATCAGTTCACTCAAATACCAACCATTTAACTGGATTGTGTGTCCTCTGTGGAAGACTTAGGCCTTACCAGGAAAGCTGAAGAAGTCAGCAGTAAATCATGTCACTAGGAGTGAGAGCTTAGATGGTTATTGAACATTGTGATTTTTTTACACTATTTGAACAGAAAGAAAGTGCTATCAATGGCTTTCTAATTCAGCTGTAGCACAACTTAGCATGATGCAGTACCATCATTCTTGCAGGCATTGCCAAGCATTTCACCACAAGAGTTAATCATAAATCTGCACCTGTACAGTGTGATGTGTTTTCTTTTAATACATGAGGGTGTCTGAGGAAATGCTCAGACTCACAGCTTGTAAAGGTTCAGCTTTTTCTCTCTCTTGGAGTTCACATAATGGCTGCTGCAGTGGTAGGTGAGGATTTGTATTTTACTTGGAAACATACTTTCAAAAGAGGCAAAAGATTGTCAGAAGTTTACGTCATCAGTCTGCCATTTGGCAGACTCGTTCCTCTCCTTCAGCATCAATAAGTAACAAGCAGTTTCCTGCTGCATTTCTAAAGTGGCTTAGGAAAAAAAAATTGTACAAAACATTCCTTCCCTCCTTTCCACAGCAGATTTTAAAGTCAAGTCATTCACTTCATCCATACAATGATTTGTGTTACCAGAGTGACTGATGACCTTGGGTTTGTGTTGAAATGCAAACATTTTCTGTCTTTTAGCACAGCAGAATATTCACTGTAGAATGCTTCAGTCAGGACTTCACCACTAATCGCCTGATTATACAGTCAGGGAACAGAAACTCTGCCACAAGACTTCAGTGGAGAAGAACATGTTCTAAATTTCAAATAACAAGTTACTGAAGCCAGGGGCTCATCAGCAATTCCATAGCTTAATACTGTTACAATTGGGTGTTTGCTGCTTGTTTAACAATTTGACAGCTATTGATGACTAATTAACAAGCCTGTTAACAGTACCCATGGGGAAAGAAGATTGTATTGCTGTGCTTAGCAGAGATAAACTTTGGTGAAAGAATTAGAAGGAATCATATGCCCTTCCCAACTGCACACTGGCCTTACCTGCCTAAAAAGCCCATTGTGCTAAGGACTGAAACTGGAGTTACATGCTATAGTCAAATGGGAATATAGGGAAATTAGATTTGTAGAAATGGGTAAACCTTGGCTCTTAGCCCCATTTCTCACATCAGCTTTTGTCTAAAGCTCCGTAAAGTCAGAGAACCGTGTGATATAGTTGGAAAACAGAAGGAACAGAATCAGCAATTGGAATTGCCAAAATGTTACTTTTTCTCTCCTAGAGAAAATTCAAGGTTTATTTCTACCCTTCCATGAAGCAAACCAGTTCAGCTGGACAGAAATCCAAAGGTAGAGAAGTTGATTTTTCTCACCAGGACTCTTCATTTGTTGACAAATCTGTTTACTTTTTCCTTTCTGATTCATTTAGGTTGTGTAAGATAAAGATTGAATATCACTAGGATTATAAGAGAAAATTAGTTATTTTAGGATCTTCTCTTCTTGATAGACCTTTGGTATCAGAAATTCAGGACATTATATTTGAGACAGAAGAATATCTGACTATCAATGTTGCTAAGGCAATAAAATATCTGTCAGTTTGATTAGGGCAGAAATGGTGAGTTAGACTTTACTTGTCTCAAATTTTGCACAAATATATTTTGGTTTTTTTTAAGCTAATATAAAGGAAAAGATAATGAACAATGACATGAAGGTAAAACACCTATTTTTTTAACATTAATAACTTAAATTTTCTTTTTCTTTTTTTTTTTTTTTTTACTGTAAACACAGTTAATTCCTTTTTTTTTGTAAAGTACATATAGTAGTATTTTTTTTTTTTTTATTTCACACTTTTGAAACTATATTTTTGAATGATTAAAACCTATAGTTCTTTTTCGGGGGGTGAGTAAATATATTATTTAAACCACCTATTCCTGTAAACAATTTCAATAAAAATATAAATGGAAAAGAGCTTTAGGACAGTTTCATCTAACATTAGTACTTTTATTTTCTAACCTTTACCCTCTTTTGCTGCTGCAGTAAGAAAAAAGGTTTAAGTTCTTGCCAGCATATACAGGCAACATTTTTAGTAGCAGTCCTGTTTTCTTCACCAAAAATTAAGAAAATGTCTTGAGTTGCATAGCTATAGCATCTGTCCAAATGCAATGAAAACTACATTCAATAAAAAAGGCTTATCTTCCAATTTCTCAGTAGTGGTAGACAGCAGAGTACAAAATTGTAAGCTATATTACTTGGGATGTGAAAACAAAGTTGCAATTCTTCATTTAGCTACCATCATCAAATGAGTATCTTGAGATCATACCAAAGAAAGGATGAAATTTAAATCTGTGCAATGTGGCATTTTCAGATGTGTGTAGTGAGCAATTTTTTTGCAGTATGTCAGCATAATTACTGTACCCTGAAGACAAAAATTAACTGGAGCATTGTGATAGAGGTTGCTTTGAATGGGATTGACACTGTGTGTGCAACTCAGTAAGCTCATAAGAGTATTAAACATAGTGAAAGTGATAGCATGCCATTAAATCAACTCCAAAATCCTCTGTGCAGGATTATACTTTATTTAATTTGGTTCTTCTATTTTAGGTTTCACATGAGAGACACTATAATCTTATCTTCATCAACCCAGTTTGCTCTTCTCAGTTTAACAATCAAGGGTCCTTGTTGGTTGGCTTTAGATGTCATCTCAGGGGAGCACCAATGCCTCTGAAAATCCTTATCTGGAAATTACACAGCATTTGGTGTACCTCTATCCTACCTGATGTCTGAATTTTCCTTTTGATGGCTGTCAACAAACACTAGAAAACTAGTTCACACTGAGCATTGTTTCATCAGTGCAACAAGAAAAATAATTATTAAAGGATGTTTTTTAAAAAATCAAGCTAGCAAAAATAAAGACTTTATTGTTTTGAAGTAAATAAATAAAATACAATCTTTTATTTGCCAGTTTTCCAAGAAAACCATCCCAAGAATTCGGAAGTACAAAGGCTGGCAGTGAACAGTGTATATTTATCCTTCCACAGGGGAGTCAGTACACAATGAACTAATTATGTGACACAGTTTGACTCCACATAGATGAGATAAAACCATCAGTAGGGGAAAGATTACACATCAGCCTGGTTGGTAGATTGTCACTGCCTTTTGCTATCTGTACCTGTATCCACCTGAAGAGATAACACCAGTATTGCAGAAATCAACAACAGAGAAAAAAAGCCCCCTGCTTCCCATGAAAATATATTTACAGTATGGTAGTGGGCAAAAAGCAGATAAATCTAAATAGTCAGAATCAAAGCAGTAATGGAAAATATGTAGTAGAAGTTAGGAAATTTACTTTGCAATCTTTATAAATTGTAGTGAGGGGTGATACGTTCATAGGAAAAGGAAAAAAGAATGAGCAGAGATGTAGTAAAAGGCTTCTAAATTACCTATGGAACTAGCTAGTATGAGTAGCAGATCTAGCAAATGAGTCAAATGTTACCAGGGAAAAAAAAGAGAGGATGGAAAGGAAAAATAGTTCTATGTTAGTAACCATTATAATTTTAACATTAGAAAACTGACTATTATGGAAAACAGAGATATGAGGTAGAATTTGACTGAAAATAATCTTTACTTCTTACTTTCCTTGGATTCCTGTTTTCTTTGTCCCTTTATCTACACTGAGCCACAAATGTTACATAGGACTCATAAAATCAGTGATGTTTGGGTATATTGAAATCTTTGAAAAATTAAATAGGAGTTTTAAATGCTGACATCAGGCTATTCTATTCCACAGGCCCAGTTCAGTATTGGCTTTTGCTTTATATATTGCATAGCTTCAAAACTGAAAAAAGTTTCACAGTAACCAAAGAGAATACTGAATGCCTAATTTGCACATTTATTTAACTCTTTTCCTGCTCAAAATCTGCATACAAGTGCACAGAATTGGAACTGCAATATGAACTCAGATGGTATAGTCCAATAATTAGGAACTGAGAACCAAAGGAAAATAAAATATTCTAATGAGGATTTTAGACACAGTTGATGATACAGTACCTTAAAAATTTGAATATTTCCTGACTGAGAGACAGAAAAACAGTTTTTTGAGTCTACATCTTTGGATATTTACCTGGACAAAAGAGACCTATACTTCAGTCTCCTGTCCAATTAATATTTAAGCATTAT
The DNA here is from genome assembly GCA_013397295.1 of Polioptila caerulea. Classification (NCBI taxonomy): domain Eukaryota; kingdom Metazoa; phylum Chordata; class Aves; order Passeriformes; family Certhiidae; genus Polioptila; species Polioptila caerulea. The sequence goes on from VYXF01004997.1 coordinate 6,050, forward strand.
AATTCAAATTATTGAAATTTAAGGAAAACCTGTTCTTGAAGACCAGATTTTTATGCAGTAATGATTATTGTAAAATTTTAATACTTTATTTTCTTTCTCTTTTCTAGCTGATATTAAGTGTACCAAAAATACTTAATGAAGACATAAGTTCAAAAGCCTCTGGGCAGAATATTTTACATTATGGTGTTGAGATTTCATGCAGGTAAAATGAAATGGGAATGCACTTTTCCTTACTCAGAATGAGAGCTGAATCTAGACTTCTTAGGTAAATCCTAGTCACTGGCCATCAGAAAGGAAGCAGCTTATATGATCTAAGAAATATATATTGTTTAAGGTTTGCTGTCTTTTTTACTTTTTTTAATAGAAAACTGAAGCCTTCTTTATTTTCAAACTAGTAACAACTATTCAATGTGAAAACAACTCAGTTTTATGGTTTTAGTTCCCAAATACGCATGAAATACAAGACATCCTCTTGCATTGCTTTCCTGATGCTGTCCCTTTCTCAGCTCCCTGAAGGCTTTGAAATATTGCTAATTGTTTAGATAGAAATTTTGTCCAGGAACATCAACATCCCCTAAATAAATACCAAAAATAAATTTTAGCTTTTAGAAATTATATAAATTGTAAAAGTTTATTTTAAAATAAGCTTACAGATATTGAAGAATTGATTCATTGTTCTGATGTGAATAATAGTATAAATCCTGATTGTGAAGCCAAAAGCAAAAGGTAATGACAAGATTAGGGTATCCAAGGCCCACTTAATTGAGTCTGGCCATGGCCATTGAGTCAAGGATAACAGGAAGGGCTTCTATAGATGTGCTTAAGCAAAAGAAAGACTAAGGGATAATTTGGGCCCTCCCTACAAGTAAATGGGAGACCTGGCTACTCTGGACAAAGAGAAGGCTAAGGTCCTCAATTACTTCTGTGCCTCGGTCCTCAACGGCAAGTGGTCCAGCCATGCCATCCATGCTGAGAAAGACAAATGCGAGGATTGGGAGAATGAAGATCTTGCATCTACTGTAGGAGAAGATCAGGCTCTTGACCATCTATGGAACCTGTGTGTGCACAAGACGCAGGACATCCTGAGCTAGCCAGCAGATGAAGTTGCTAAGCTACCATCCTTCATTTTTGAAAAAACATGGCACTCAGGTGAAGTCCCTGAAAACTGGGAAAACGAAAACGTAACCTCCATTTTTAAAAAGAAGAGAAGGACCTGGAGCAAATTCTCCTGGAAACTGTGCTAAGGCACATGGAAAACAAAGAGGTGATTGGTAATAACCAACATGATTTTACAAAGGGGAACTCATCCCTGACAAATTTGGTGACTGTCTATGACAGAGTTACAGCTGTGGTGGATGGGGGCAGAACCACTGTTATTTTCTACCTGGACTTATGCAAAGTTGACGCTGTCCCACATGACACCCTTGTCTCTAAATGGGAGAGACATGTGTTTGAGAGATGGATAACTGAGTGGATAAAGAACTGTCTGGAAAGCTGCACTCAGAGTTGTGGTCAATGGCTCACCGTCCACGGGGAGAGCAGTGATGNGAGAAGAGAAGAGAAGAGAAGAGAAGAGAAGAGAAGAGAAGAGAAGAGAAGAGAAGAGAAGAGAAGAGAAGAGAAGAGAAGAGAAGAGAAGAGAAGAGAAGAGAAGAGAAGAGAAGAGAAGAGAAGAGAAGAGAAGAGAAGAGAAGAGAAGAGAAGAGAAGAGAAGAGAAGAGAAGAGAAGAGAAGAGAAGAGAAGAGAAGAGAAGAGAAGAGAAGAGAAGAGAAGAGAAGAGAAGAGAAGAGAAGAGAAGAGAAGAGAAGAGAAGAGAAGAGAAGAGAAGAGAAGAGAAGAGAAGAGAAGAGAAGAGAAGAGAAGAGAAGAGAAGAGAAGAGAAGAGAAGAGAAGAGAAGAGAAGAGAAGAGAAGAGAAGAGAAGAGAAGAGAAGAGAAGAGAAGAGAAGAGAAGAGAAGAGAAGAGAAGAGAAGAGAAGAGAAGAGAAGAGAAGAGAAGAGAAGAGAAGAGAAGAGAAGAGAAGAGAAGAGAAGAGAAGAGAAGAGAAGAGAAGAGAAGAGAAGAGAAGAGAAGAGAAGAGAAGAGAAGAGAAGAGAAGAGAAGAGAAGAGAAGAGAAAAGAGAAAAGAGTTTTGTGGAGACCTCACTCATCAGGAATTGTAAATGATAGTGAGAATGGGTACAAACTGAAAGAGAGTTAGGTTTAGATTAAATGTTAGAAGAGATGCTTTGCTAGGAGGGTGATGAGTTATTGGAACAGGGTATCCAGAGAAATTATGGAAGCCCCGTCCTTGGAAGTGTTCAAAGCCAGATTGGATGGGGCTCTGAGCAACCTAGTCTGGTGAGAAGTGTTCCTGCCCATGGCAGGGGAATTTGAGTGCAGGTAATCTTTAATGCCTGTTCCAACCTTGACACTTTCTATGATTCTATGTTTCTGTGATATACAAGGTAATGTAAATTTAACTTATTTCCCTTACTGAAATTATGGCTGTTAATGAAATAATAATTAATTTTACTAAGAGAGGATTTTATCCTGTGCAGCAGTTGGACTTTAATGATAATTTATGATGCAATTGCTGGAGCAATGAAAAGAAATAGATCTTGATGTCATAAAAAGTTGATGCAGATAATACACCCACATGAATGAATACATGAATGAAAGGGATGAGATCAAATATAATCAGTCAAGATCTTGAAAAAACTTAATTGCATCCACTTTCAATCAAAATAAACTTTTTAACTCAATCATATAGATCTTGTAAAAACAGAAATATGGCAGTGGCCTTGAAAAGTGAAAATCTATCTAGCATCACATTGAAAGAAACTGCCAATACTGTAGGCTCTGCAACTGATATTCTCTTTCAAATCATGCATAGCAATACTTCTAGAAAAAAAAGGTGGTTGAATTGCAGCTGCATTCCTTTTTGAGACCTGTATAATTCAGTTTCACTTATATTTCTAACTTTTTTTAAGCTTTTTTCAGAGAAATAAATTTCTTTTCCCCTCTCTCCCCTGCAAAAGTCAATCACCAACCAGTCATCCAAAAATCATGAAGATTAAAGGATGTCAGTGGATCAGTACTTATGGAGTACTTATTCTCTAAGACACCAATTAAGCCAAATATCTGTTTTTAAAATGCCTCAAGAAGGTGATACTTCCACTTAATGGCATTTGAAAATGTCAGTCACATGGGCGATGGAGATAGTGTATGTCAAAGGATCAAAGCAGACCAAGAAAGATAGAAATTGACAATTTCTGGAACCCCCTTAGACAGAACTTCTATAAGATCACGTAGAAAGGTACCACCACACAGGAATACCCCTGCATCTCTTACTTTTTCTTAAGTTTATCCTTAATTTTTGCATTGTGCTGTCAATTCTCCTTTATGCTGAGGTTGGACGTAAGTCTGAATACAGTTAGAATTTAGGGTTTTTTTCATTTCAGCTGCCACAACAGCAATGTTTGAGGGAATAACTCTAGGGGGAAAGAATAAGTGTGCCATGATAGTGACACAATTCTGTAGCATACTAGTTACCCTCTATCTACAAAGTGTGGGAGTGATTAACATTACAGGACAAAACAGGCTCAGGGGATGCAATCTTAAGAAAATTTTATCTCTGAAAAGGAATTGGCTTTTATGCAGGCATATATTTATGAGTTAAATTTCCTTAGTGTCTCAAGGAAGGGTCTAAATGTTCATCCATCACATCACAAAGACACTTTCTGCCCACAAATAAATTGGTGGGTGGTTTCTCCATCAGATTAAATCTTTTCAGTGTAAAGATAGCAGCTTTTCTCTATGAAATTAGCAATAAATTGTTGCAATGTGAACAAGACCATGTTTCTTCTAAATTTTTTACTGGACTCGACAGAAACCTTTTATTTAAACTGTTATGAAAATCAAGAACAGCAACAAAATCTGTGAAACAAATCCAAATAAATATTTTAAAATTGAGAGACTAAATAAAATCTTCTAAAAGAAACATTAGGGTATCCTAAATGCCAACATACTTTATAAATTTATACAGTCTAAAGACAAGGGCATAGAATGCAGAAATGTAAAATGTGCATCTCCTATTTTCTCACTGTTACAAGCAGTGTCTGATTTTGTTTCAAAGCAAATAAATTTTCCTTTTTGAGACTCCCTGTGGTGTACAGAAAATAACCAATCGAATGACTGGGTGAAACAAGTACAGAGAACATCTTTTACAGTTTTATAAGATTTCTGACTTTATGACACCTTTTTTCAAACCATGACCAAAAAAATTCTTTCATATCCCCAGCTGCTTCGTATTACCGAGATGCTAATGTTGTCTTTTCTGCCTGTTTGCATCAAGCTGAATCCTCTGTACTCCATCATGAATGTGTTCTGCCTTGATAAACTTCTAGGTCTTCTTTGGTTCTTTGCTGACCCAGAAAATCAGCTGCATGCAAGTCCTGACATTCTTTCCCTGTTGTGAAACAGTTATATTAAAGTCGGTCTTCTATGTAAATAATTTCAGATTAAATATAGAAAAGCTTTTTGGTTTGCATTTTTTTGTTGTTTGTTTTAGTTTAAGGTTTTATTTTGGTTTGGGTTTTTTGTTAATCTTTTCTGCTGGACAAAGTCTTCCTATTATTAAACACTGACTCTCTCTTTCTTGCAAGAAAAAGAAGAAAGGACTCAAAAGTAATCAGCTATAAAAGGTTGTGCTTTCCAGTTATAATATTCAAAATATATAATTTACTTATCCTTCCTCCTCCCTGTTCTCCCTTCCTTGACAGTGACAGTGATTATAGCTCTGTGTTTGTTTTCAGAAAGCTGCCCAGAGTCCAGAAGTTAAAAACAAAAAGAACAAACAAAAATTGTTTACAAATACAAAAGTTCCCTCTTTATGTACATTTGTGCATAGGTCAGGGCCTGATTGACATGCCAACTTGTAAAATTCTGACCCTTATAGTACAGCACAGATGACAGTAAATGTACTTATAATTATGAATGACAGCATGTGGATGATGTGGCTTGCTAGACATGTGGATTTTTCTAAATAAAAACCAAAGCCTAGCAAGTCGAAGAGTAGAAAATAAAGCAAGAAATCTATTTATGTTGGAGAAACGACTTGCAGAAGATTTAAAAACCCTCTCTTACTCATTGTCTAGGCAGTTCTTCAACCATCAATTCATCATGTTTACTTATACTGGAAAAAAAAAAAAAGACAGATTAAAGATCTCACTTCCTGGTGGCCATCGTTTATTACATTTAGTAAGTTAATCTAATAAAAAATGAGGACAGTGTTAATGCACCACAAGGCAAAACTAGAAAAGATTGTTTGAAGAAGCTTTTCATAGGTTTTCCTAGAAAGCAAACCTTCAATTTCAAACCTAATTTATTTGGATACTGTTACTTCTCTTAGTGCCCAAACTGAAACAATTAAACAACAATTTCCTGAAAATTTAGCAAAGTGTTTGCTGAAGTCAATAGTACTTCATAATGGTTACGGTCAACTTGGTAATAATCAGGCAGACAAACTTGAATAAATTATAAGTGAAATGAGAAGAAATAAAAAAATTAGTGTCTTTTTAGGTACCTTTAGGATCCCTTTAGATACCAATGCATATAAAACCTACAGGGGAAGAGCTAAAAATTTTCTGTAATGATACCCCAGAGAAATTGTGTTCCATGACTCAAGCTCTACAGAAGCCTGGTTATCCCTTTGGTTTATCAAGTTAATCTTGCACCTACATAGTGAATCTCTCTTGCTATGCAGTACTGTTTATTGTTTCATCTGCAGGTCCCTTTCCTAGTGATGCATAGGTCTTGAGAAATTCAAGACATAAGAGACAAGGTGAAAGTCAGTAGCTGGCCTTTATAGCACAAAAAATTTCTGATACAGAAACTGTTGATCTTGAGAAAACTGTTTTGTTTATATTTTTATTTTCTTATTTTCACATGGGATTTGGGGACCACTTGATTAAATTTCACTCTATTTGCAATAAAGTAGATGGTAATAGTGAGACATATCTCAGAGTTAGCAGAGCATTTATCTTGTATGCTTAGGAACTAGTTGTCCTGCTTTGAAGAGTTTTTAAATGATGCATGATAAAACACAGTAATTTACATATTTGTATTGTTAAAACTCTTTCTATGACACAGATAATGATAAAGAATTATCAGCAAATTTTTGGCTTTGTTGTTATTCCCATATTTTTTTTTCCAGCTTAGTAGACAGCGTAAGAATCTCTAGAAAACGAAGCTCAATCTAATGCCAATTTGAACTGATGCATTCATATTTTTTAGGACATTTAATTTTGTGTCAAGGTGAATAAATCTGGAAAGAAATGGAGATCATTTAAGTCTGATTCAAATAACTGCAGCCTTGGCTAGACTGCTTCCCAGGAACTTTGAAGCATGCCCACTCAGCCTCTCCTTCTGCAGGTGGATTCCATTAGTGTGCTGGCACTGATGATGTAAATACAAACAGTGGGAAATCTGCATTTACATGGCACTGCATTTTACTGTCATAGATAAAAAGGGCTTTCCTCATGGTTTGATGGTATTTTATGATTCCAGTGTTACTACTAACTATTTCTAGCTTATTATTTACATTTTGGTTTGAGAAAGATCATGACTGAGAGAGACTTTAGAAAAATGCTTTGAATATCTTCACAATATGCTCCTTATTTAACATCTCTTCTGAACAAAAATCTTGGTGAAAAAAGGTTTATATTTTATATAAAGATTTGCAAGGGAAATATGAACTCACTTCATGCTTGTTAGAAAGAATAAAAGGCCTACCCCTTATCTGCATCAGTTCTGAATGCTCCTAAATTATATGCTTTGCTCACTGTCTATAAATTTACTACCATTGACTTATTCCCATTTTCTATTTTGAGAATTGATGTACTGAATGAATATTCATAAATTCACATTCTCTGAGATATTTAATAGGTGTTTTTGAAAGACAATCATCCAGAAGAAATTACTAATGTAGTCATCTTGCACTAGCAATATTGATAAAAAAATTGATTCAAAAAATTGACTTGAATATATAAGTGGTTTATAATTCCTATGCAACTGTAAATCCTATTAGCAACTATCAGCATAGGTAAGGGAACACAAGATATTTAAAAATACCTTATACCAACAAAGCATATGATCAAAACTATAAGCAAAGAAACGAAAAAACCTCTTTGATTGTATTTCCTTACATAGAAATAAAGTACTTCACCTGACAGTTATAGTAGAAACATATTTTCATAAGGGAAAATGTTCTTTTCCCCAATGTCTAAAAGAAGTTGTAGTATGAATGGCATTCTAGCTACTGTAAATAGTTGAATGGAGATGGAACTTTAGACAAAATAGCCTAAAAATTATGAGAAGGATGAAAATTGGTTGACATCTTTTTAGCCTCTGCTTCTGGCTCTCAGATCTTTAGATGGGAAAACCTCTGTCAGAAGATCAGTGGGAAAATAGCAGAGCAGGAAGTTCTCCCTTAAGCATATAGGGGTTATTGCATACTCCCTTCTCTATGTGAGATTTCTCTGCCATGGTTAAAGCAAACACTGCTGAGATGAACTTCAAGACTGCTGAGAATAAGAACACAGAGCTCTTTAAGAGAACTGTTTTTCATTGAGAATCATAATATATGAAGCCTGAACTACTTTTGCTCATCGGTGAGCAGAAAGACTAAGGGATCCTAGCTGTAGACTGGAAATAATTTACAAAAAAGACACGCTTCAGATATGCGTGGCGATAGAGAAGGACTAAAAATACAGAAATGGGGAAGTGTACCATCAGATTTATTACTTTCCTTAAGTGTTCTTCTACTGAAGATGAGAAAAGCATCTATCCATAAATACAGATAACTCCTACTCTTTGACTTAACTGCATGTTTTCTGCTGAAAAGCTGACTGACAAAGTCAAAGGCATCTTCTAAATTTCAACTGAAAACTATGCGATCAAAGTTGAATTTAGCTTCTTGTTCCAAAAGACCACAGTATTATGTATTAATTTTGTTTTAGCTTACAGTGAAATTTAGATCTCCTTCCTAAAAGTAGGAGGAAAATAAAATTGGAGGTAGTTCTTCATCTAATTTATAAATGCCTATTTGTTCTTTCAGTGTTTAACACTTGACGTCTTACAAGGGATCTGTCAAAAATTGACTACAGCTACTATCTAGAGAGCTGTCACACTGTTGACTTAGTAGAACTAATGATAATAAACTTGGTATTTTCTCTATTCTAGTCTGCAGTATTCTGAAACACTCTCTAGAAATACCTTTCCATTGACATGAAAGGAAAACTAAAGCAAGCCTTTTCATGGCTTATTGTCTAGCTAGATAAACGAGGTTGATAAAATGAGGAACATAGTCTTAAGATCTTTAAAAGTGACTATTGAACTGAAATATTTCTATTCTCTGGTGGCCACCAGAGCCCAGGCTATGTCAGTGGGAACACCGGTGCCACGCCAGGTGTGGTGGACTGCTTCGTTATGGGGTTTCTACCAGGAGCAGAACCTTTGAGCTACTTGCTCAATGGTGCAGTATCTTTCACCAGTGTCAAGGATCAGGCAAAGGAGAAGGAGGAGGCTCTCTGAGGTTCCAACAGGAAAGGTTTACTGAAGCTGAAGGGGTCAAGAACAGAAGAGCCACAAGCACTGTTCATGGGATTATATCCAGTAACAAACTGGTGGGTGGGTACGAAAAAGCAACCAATGGGGAATCCTTAGGAGAGGAGCGACGGGATGAAATCACATCTCCAGGGCCAACAGGGACAGGATGGAGGAGAGGGCCAGTCACATAGGCAAATGGGGTGTTGAGGAATAGGGGAATTCCAAAGGCGTTGGACAGTCAGGGATTGGCCTAAAGTGGGATGGACAAAAGGCTCAGGAAACAAGGGGCAGGGTAACAATGACAGGCAGGGAAGGTCCTGGAGAAAAGGGTGGGGGATACAGTGAAAGACAGCTCAGTGGAGGTGAACAGTTACAGTTTAGGGGAAACATGAGGGAGAATTGAAATGAACCATTAAAAACTGTTAAAATAAACACATGCTGCAACACTCCTAGAACTGCTTTGGACACCAAATAAGGCATTTGATTTTCAGAGGTGAGGTGACAAGACTTTTTTAATTGCCTGAAATAAAACATTCAAGAAAAGCAGTATTGCCAAATGACCAGTGTCTTTAAAAGCAAAACCTTGGTCTATGTCATCCTATTTGGGACAGTAAAACTTTTTTTTGTTTGTTTAGGTTTTTTTGTTTGTTTGTTTTTTAATTTTTATCTACAAGTCCCTTTGAAATCCCCTTTCTCTTATACCTTCAGGTTGGATTCAGGGGAATGCACATGCCAGTTTTGAACAAAGTACAATACAGCCATAATTTTTTTTTTTTTTAAGGATTCATAGATGTTTCCAAGCATTGCAACCATGTTGAAAATGAGTGGTTGTTGGGGGTTGGGGTGCTTTCTTATAGAATTTTTTCCCAAAAAGAAGTTCCTAGGAAGCTGATTGCTGAGTGCTTATGGGCACTTAAGAGTACTTGGAAGAGACAAAGGAGGAAAATGTCAAAGAGAGTGGCACCGACCACACCTCTCTCTTGGGTGCTCAGAGGGAGCAGAGGGAGTTCGGGGTTTCGGTCTTGGACTGTGGGGAAATCTCGCCGGAGCTCACCTGGAGCTGAGCTCGGAGTGACTTTCTTGAGTCCCCCGAGATTTCAGACCCTGGTGTCTCCCTGCCCTGCCAGGAGCTGCTGCCCCATTGCCCTGCACCCTCAGCTCCTTCAGTTTTGCTCTGGATCTCTCCCCTCCATTTCTCCTGCCTGCCGGGACGTTCTCTACAGCTCCAGCTTCAGCCGCCGAGCTTCGGATCCATCTCGTCCCTCGGGACTCCTGCTCACCCCACCGGAAAGGTGCCAGCATCGGAGAAACTGTGACTGTTTCCTAACTCTGTTTGTTGTTAATACTATAGTTATTGTTATTTTGTTTATCTTGTTAAACTCACTAGTAAAGAACTGTTATTCTTAAACCAATATCTTTGTCTGAGAGCCCCTTTAATTTCAAAATTATAGCAATTCGGAGAGAGGAATTTTACATTCTCCATTGCAAGAGAAACTCCTGCTTTTCCTAGCAGGCACACCTGTCTTCAAACTAAGACAGTGGCCATTCACTTTTTTTTGTACTGTATGTCTCTAGAAATAGCTGTTTTTGATAGGCCATAGTCCAGTTAATTCACTTGCTGGTATAATTCTCTTTGTTCCTCTTCAGTTTTGGAAACATAGGGATGCTTTGTCTGCCTAGGCTTGATTTGGACAAGTGGGTCAGTACTTCTTTCTTATGCTTTTGGCTTGAAGATACTCAAGGCTGTCTCAGAGCAGTCCAGATTCAGCCAAATCGTGACTTCTGGGTGTAAAGATCCTGGACTATAGACTAATTTCTATTGCCAACCAACCAGCTACTCACTTTTTCTTGTTTCTACCTGCCAACCTTGTGTAAGTCAGTTGGCAGCACTTCAGTGTACTTAGGACTTGAGAAATCTGGAAGTGTAGTTAAAAGAACAATACAGCGTTAGGGACATGACCAAACTCGATTTAAACAAGACTTCCACTCACTGTAACTGTAGCTAGTTGGCTTGGAGCACTACTAAACAATATTTACATATCCTCAGTTTTCATAATTAGCAACCCATCTCTCAAATACAACTGCAACTTTTTGGGAAGAGACAAAAGGCAGAGCTGCATGAACACCAGACTAACATTAAGTTTTCAATTCATATAGGCATGTACATATGTGTGCGCCTGAGAATGTATGTTCACATTTTTGAAATCATACCAGGGGCTGTTTCCAAGACAGGATGCCTTCACATATTTTTCCAAAGTATTTATACTCTATCTTCTTTGCTTTCTGGTTGCTCCACAAATCCTCTCCCCTTCCATCTCCTTGCACAAAACCACCTGTGCTTTAAATCACTTTTTACTATAGAAACCATTATGAATAACAATGATTATGTGGCCATTCTGTATTTGGCAACAGAGTCATTATAGTGCCTATATTTAGAGCTTTAGATTTCCCTATTTTTCTCTTTTTTTAAGAGTGTAGTAGTTTTAAAAATTTAAAAATGTGTCACCATTTATTTGGCATTTAATGTGTTAGCTATCAGAATTGGAACCTTGTCAACACTTAAATCACTAAGCGACACAAAAGATTGCATGTTGTTTGCTCCTGTGCACAGGTTGTTTTCATTCTTGCAGCATACCTGCTGCCCCATTCCCTATAAAAGATGTTAAAAGTAAATATTTAATACCTACTTTTCCCTTCTTTTGATAATTTTGATGATTTTGCTACCGTTCTGCAGAAGAATGAAGGGTGAGTGAAGAAAGAATAAGTATTTCTTAAGAATATTGACTGAGATTCTTTTTCCATGACAGGCAGCCTCAGCCATATGATAAAGTAGTTTCATAGTTCTTTGCTTAAAAAAGGAATCAGGTGATAATATACCTCTGCTTCACACAGGTTCTTGAATGATGTATTCATATTTTATGAAGAGATGCAAAAATGTGGGAAATAGCTACATTTGATGGGTAAATATTCAATCCTACAGACTTAACAGTTTAAATTTTATCAATTCAACGTGAGTTCTGTATTGAGGACTGAATTTTTCTTCTTCGAGATACTGTTTGTTTATGTACAAAGCTATTCTGGAAGTGGCTGATTCTATGCCTATATTACTGATATAAACGCAATGATACACTCTTCCAAATAAGACTTGGTTTCATTTGTCATGGTCTACTGTTATTTAAAAATGTACAACTGCTTAATTGTATCATTCTTATTAAGCAGTGCTTTAGATTTAAATGGAAACTGTTTTCCAGAATGTGTTTATCACATGAATCTCAATACCTAACAAAACGTTAGCAATTTGATGAAAATCAAGATTCTTGTGGGATCTAACAGATTCTTGTTGGAGGTGTCTCTACTGAAAAAAAGGGTAACTTACACGCATTCTCTTTCATTATCCAAGTAGTCAGTTAAAAACTTATCTAATTTTTAAGTTCATACTGATTATGTGTATTTTATTTCCCCTTGCTTTCAAGAATACCAATGACATCATGAGATTTTGTGATAAGAAGGAGGAGGAGGCTTTTTGTTGTGAGGTTCCAGCAAGCAAGGTTTATTACACCCAAAGCGTTCAGGAACAAAAAACCAGGAGCACCCCTGTGCATGGGATTTTATACAGTTACAAAGCAGGGGGTGGATACAAACAAGTAACCAATGGGGAATCCTTAGGGGAGGAGTGAGGGGGGTTACATCATAACTTTGGGGCCAACCAGGACAAGTGGGAGGAGAGGGCAGTTCACATGCCCCAGTGGGGCATCGAGGTCTGGGAAACACCCAGGAACGCCCAAGGGGAGGAACACTCAAAGGATTGGTTCTGGGTTGGAGGGACAAGGAAGGTGCCAGAACAAGGGGTAGGGCTACAATGACTGATAGGGAAGGAGCTGGAACAAAGGGCGGGGAATACCATACAGGGTAGTTTCAGGGAGGGATACAATTCAGGAACAAACCAACTTAGGGAAAGTACAGGGGTGCACAGAACAATCCATTAACAATAGAACTACCAACAATGAATAAAACACTGAGTTAAAACAAACACAGGCCACAATAGGAATTTCCACTTTTCTTTCACAATATTTTTAAAAGTCAAATGGTAGGAACTTCAGTTCACATATCAGTTTATTTATAAAAAAAAATTTAACATTTCTGAGTGAGTCATGGTCAATATTTTGTCATATTCTTCTTCACAACTAAGAATTTACTGATGAAACTAATTTAAAAATAAAGCAGAATCCTCAACTGATTAGTAATTAATTTCTGTTCTAAATTTCTGTTCCTTTCTATGCACACATATGATCTTAAACTTCCTTGCTCATTTGTTTGTGTGTTTGTTTGCTTTAGTACAGGTTATGTATATACTCATCTGTATTCCAAAGAATAATGAGAGAATGCAGGCAATTGCGTACAGCTTTCTGTGGGAGGTAGAAGATGCATGAAGTTGTGTTGGAATTTCCTTTTCACGAACGGGACAGGACTGCGAGGATACGTGTCTTGAGGTTTTTTTGCTGTCATCAGTCTCATTACACGGTTGAGACATTGGGAAGATGGCAACAGCTCACATCTCACCTGCAGCAGCCAAAGATTTTTTTGTTACTGAACATTTTAAAAACTTTTTAGTCAATAACATATTGCCAAAGCTTACAGACAGTTGTTCTATCCAGTCACTAAAAGCACACGTACACCTGCTTTACACAATGCCTGCTTGTATTCACACAATATTTGCTTGTATGCTTTCTTGTAACAATACCCAATACTTCATTACTAAGTTTAAAACCTCCAACTATCTTGCTAGGCATATTTTTCTGCAGTCTCTAGGTTCTATCTTATCCAAGCCTACGACTCAAGCTATTGTTTCATGTCCTTGCTTGCTATACTATTGTAACTCTTCTACTTTCAAACTTTGCGGGTGCAGCTTAATTCTAACTTGTCTGTTCTTTTCTGTTTCTGAGGCCATCAATGCTGAGGAATGCGTACTAGCATTTCAGAAATTTAGCCATATTGCAAATTGTCTGAAAAGTTTTGGGTTGTTCTTTTTTTTTTACTGTCAGATAGACATCTGATATTGCTCTGGTAGTATCATGCAGAAGATTGAGCTACCAAACCAAATCAAAACAAAATCTGAATAGCTATCCAAGCAAATATTCCATACACCTGTGTGCTATATACACTTAGTTAATCAATCCATGTGATTTCATACTTACTTTATACAACTGTTACATCTCTAGCTTTTAAGGCTTGAGCCACATATCTGCTTTTAAATACTATGGACACTATAAGAAGACTTCACACATAGTGATATCTCCACATCATTAGGGTGTAAATGTGGGCAGCAGTTCAGACATGAATGATCTTATCAGGGATAACTATGAAGCAAGATGTGTTTAAAAATTTTAAGCTGGGTTCTTTATTGAATACAGACTATTCTCCTGAGAAAAGCTCTTTGTGGCTGTAATCTTGCTTCTACCCTCTGGTACAAATCTTTTCTGGAGGTGAGAAATAAAGTTATACCCAGAGCATTACTTTTTTAAGAGTTTTCTTCGTCATGTCTTATGTTCTGGGATTCCCTCTCCATTAGCTACCCAGTTTTTTATAAGAACAGATGATCAGGTGTCACACATACAAAGAGTAAACATAAGAATGCTGTTAGTTTTTCAGTGCTCTAGTTTTCTTTAGTGTAGTAGACCTTGTTTGCTTTACAGAGAATCCATAACCTGAAAACAGTGGCTAATTGTAGTCTATATAACTATATATACATGTATTTATATCTCTGTGTGTTCTGGGCAGCTATCTTTGAAGTGCGCCAAAGAATAATAAAATTGATAGCATATTGGGAGAAAACCAAAAAGAAGCAAATAAAAACTACAACCCAAATCTCAAACCACTGTAAATAATATTAGGGAAAATGACACTGCTGAATGGTAGTAAAAAAATAAAAGTGTAGTTAGTCTAAAACTTCATTTTAGTCGCTAGCCATGTAGATGAAAGATTGCAAATGCAAATTCATGTTAGTTTTGTTCTTCTTTAAAGCCTCAGAAAAAGTTTTTCGATGTTTGAAATAAGAATGGTAATTTCTTTAATTGCTTGAACCATTGGACAATATTAAACACAACTATTTAGTTAGCAGACTGCACAATTTCAATGGCCATTCTCCATAGAGGAGTTTATCCAAGACTCTAAATCTCACTGACTGTCATGGATTTTTAAAAATGTGATTGTTGCATATGAACATATTGAATAGGTGCTGTTTATATGCAGTCTGACATAGTTCAAGTAAGTGAATGGTACTTGTACAGTCTGCATGGTGTCACAATCAAAAGTCTGAAGTTCTTGGAGTGCTGTATTCCTTCTGAAAGCACAATCTAACTTCCTTGCCCTTAAAAACATGCTGCAAAGCATGAGCAAAAAAGGTCTCATTGTGCTAAGGATTAAATGGAGGATTTAAAGGATTACAAAGGATTAAATGTAAGGCAATTAAATGCCCTCTGATATGATGAAAAAATATCTTGTGCCCTGACAAAATAGAAAATCAGCTACACAAAATGCTATCAGCCACTTGCATTTTACTCATGGCAACCTCAATAGGATTAAAAAAATAGGCAAAAAGCCTGATATACTCAGGCAAAATTTTCCTATGCATTACTATGTCTATATCTGATTATGTGACATTATATCACATCAAGAAGTCCGTTTTATTTCTCTGCAGCACTCTACTATGAACTGATGGAAGAGATATACTTTAATTATTTTATTCTTGAAGTACTGGGATTAATGGTGATTGCATAAAATTTATTCACTATCAAATGATCCAGAGAAATAAAAATTCTGAATAACACATTTATCAAATATAAAAATTAAATTTAAGTTGATTCTAAATCATTAAAATAACTTCCTCTCTAAAGAAGATATTGAATGCTTAATACATTTTTGTTTCAAGTCTTACATTAACTCTATCATGTTTAAAAAGTAAAGAAATAATTAAACTCCAATTTTCAATGTTCTTTTGGGTATTCTTTTCAAATTTGGGAAGTTCTGCTTAGAGGTATTCCTTAATAAATTTAAATCAAGTAAATGTGAAAAAAACCCATGCAAGACCATGAAATATTCTGCTTCATAATGAGGTTTTATTTATTAATTTCTAAAGCAGTAATTTAATTGGGATTGACTGCTTGATTTTAGGAAAGGATTTATGTTAGCATAGTGAGAATAGGCAAGATTTTTGTTTACTCAAGCATATTGGCAGCAAATTGTGTCATCTAAGTAGTTTAGCAATATTTTGTATCCACAACTGAAAATTGAATTGTTTCCCTCAGTGTTCCTGTATTGCTATGAGTCATTATTTTTATTCAATAACCCAATGAAAAATAGTCCAGAGTCATGTTATTTGATAGGTTTCCCTGTGAAGTCAATCAGGAAAAATTAACTGGGCAAGCAGGTTTTTATTGTAATCCTTTATATTTGTTCTTGTCTTTCATCATTTAACAATTTTACCACAAATGTACATGATTGATAATGCTCATAAAAGACTCAAGGATGGCCAGAGAAAAAGGAGAAAATTAAGAAGTCAAGTCAATCTACAAACAGTCAAATTTGGCTATGTGCAAGATCTACATGTAGGTCAGAAGAGCATAAACACTCTTTCAGAGTGGAAGATTCCAGCTTGGGAAGCAATAACTCTTAAATATTAGGAGGTAAATAAATAAAAGCTGACCATGAATGACCAATGTGCTCAGAAAAATATTGTGACCCTTGCTTGTGTGAGCAATAGTCTTGGTAAACGTAGGGTAATTCTCTTATCCTTCTACATAGAACTGTTCCCTGTGCCAGAAGAGGTGGCCACGATTAGTGGAGAAAATGCATAGACTCAAAAGAAAATTTAAATACTTAGAAAATGGATACGAATAGAATCACTGAATATATAAAGAACATAGAAAATGGCATTATGGGGAGTGAGAAGATTCTCTAACTTACATGAACTGAAATATGATGTTGAAGAAATAGTCACCTTAATATATTGAATTTAAGCTAACTTACAGAAATTTACTCCATAAGTGAAACAAATTTCAATTAACATTGTTAACCAGCCGAACATGTGTATGATTTGCAATTAATTCTTTTTACACAATTTTTAAATCAAAACAAAATACAATGCTTATGTTAAAGCAAAACTCTTGCTGGAAAACAAATTGTTATAAAGCACACCTAAAGCATGTGTTGCACAAAAGGTCAAGATAGATGAAACCAATGTGTTCTGACTTTATAACCTATACGGTTGATTAATTACTTTAGAAAACTTCTTGTGTCTGATAGTATATTTTCTATCTATAAATCAAAGGAAGGAAAGTATACTAAAACACATAGGCTATGGGATATTGACAAGCTCTAGGGTAAACTTGGCAAAATTGAGAAGTGGACTTATATGAACTTAATGAAGTTCGACAAGTCCATGTGCAAGGACCTGTATCTGGGTCAGAAAAATCATCAAATCATAGGGGGTTGGGGGAGACTTTTAAACATCATCAGGTTCCAAAGCCACTTGCTAAGGGCAGGGGCATTTTACACTAGATTTGGTTCCTCACAGCCCTATCCAACTTGGTCTTGAACACTTGAAGGGTTGGGGAATCTATAACTTTGCTGGGCAACCTCTTGGGTGTTACTGAATATCTGTAAAGTATTCGTAATGAATTGCCTGAGAGCAGCCCTGCAGAGAAAGATTGGGTGATAGTGGATGAAAAATTGGATTTGGGCTGACAACCTGCACTTGCATCCCAGAAAGTCAATTGTCTTTTGCATTGCACAAAAGAAGGGTAATTAGCAGGATGAGGGAGTTGATTCTACTTCTCTTTTCCTCTTTGCTGAGACCCTAGGTGGAATACTTCATTCAGTTCTGCAGTTTCTATTACAAAACATGGACCTCTCAGAACAGATCCAGAGGAGGGCAACAAAATGATCAGAGGGATGGAACACTTTGCCTATGAAGAAAGGCTGAGTGAGTCAAAGTTATTTCAGCCTGGAGACGAGAAGATTCTGAGGAGGCTATATTCTGGTCTTTTAACATATAATGGGGACTTATAATAAAGGTAGAGATTTTTTTTTACGAAGATTGGCAGTCACACAAGAAGGGACAATGGTTTATCTGCAAGAGGGAAGATTTTGACTGGATACAAGAAAGGCATTTTTCACAATGAGAGTGGTGAGATACTGGAATAGATTGTCCAGAGTTGCTACTGTCCCTTGGAGGTGTCCAATGTCAGACAGGACAGGAATCTGAGTAAGCTGGTCAAATGAAAGATGTCCCTGACTATAAAAGGTGTATTGGACCTAAATGATCTTTAAGGTCCCTTCCAACACAAACCATCCTATGGATCTTTAATTCTGATGGTCAGAATCATAGACAGACAGTGCTGTAGGATGTGATTGCTGCTCACATGAATAGATCATTGTTACAGACAAGAATTTTTCTTGTACTAATTACTACTTATTACTGCAAATGTAGCCTTAATAAAAAAATAGAATTTAAAACATAAAAAAGTATTGACTAGGTGACTATTATGACATCTAAAAGAAATATGTCTTTTCTGCTGAAAAATTCACTACATGTTGGACAGTTGTTCTGAGTGATGGGCAGGAGATTGACTATATAAAAAGGAAAAAAAAAAGCTTGGTATTATTATCTCTATATATGCATACATCTTGCTTCTAGATAAATAGTTGATCTTTACTAAATGAAATAACAGGGATAAATAAAACCTTAAATTGAAATCAATACTATTGATTTGAAGGCTTATAGAGAGATTAATCTTTGCAATCATTTTAAACTGCACCTTGTTTTTTCAGCAGTGCGATGCTTAAAGGCTTTAGAAATGCATCCTGAGTTTGATAATGTGAATCAAATACTGGTCTACGCTGATCATTCAAAGCTAAAAGGTAAACCAAACAAATTAAGATAGTGATTTCTACTATAAAGTAAATTACTATTAAGGAAATAAAACAAGGAAGAACTACAGACTAATTTATGACTGTTATACATCAGGAGAAATTACACTGAACTGATTGACCAATATATATTCAAAAGTATAATAAAATTACAATTATTGTCTAGATAGTAATAAACAGCTAATGAAACAGTCACTGGAATACTAAATCCATGTATCTTTCTGTACATTTTATGCATGTTTTATTCAGCTATTATTTAAAGGTTTTTGTGAGATTGTTCCTAGAATTGCTTACATTTTATGTTAAATTAATGGGAATATAAAAATTTTCAAGGCTTATGCAGTAATCAATTGAAAGTTAGGAAAAAACAGTAGTGAAATATGGGTATGATTTTTTAGTTTTCTAGAGGTTTATCTCAGTAGTCTTACTTTTTCTCTCTGAAATTACTAAAAATTATTTACCATCATCCTGGCTCTCTAAAATGAGAAAGACAGATTTTTGAATGTGTGAATTTTCTTTCCGTAAGTTTTGAGTGGACAGTTAGATAGTAAGAGGGGGTGGGAAGTATTTGTTAGAAAGTCTGAAGAATGGTATCTAAGATGAGATATTGTCCAAAACACTGTATTTTGCCATATTATTTTTCACAGTACTGTCAAGCCACAATACGAAAAGTAAAAAAAAGCAAGTCAAACTTAATGCAGGAAAATATTTATTTATGCTTGTAAAGAAACCACCAGGATAACTTGGGAACTATATGGAGTCCTGAAATGGGACTACAAAAGAAATAATAAGTGCAGCCTCTTTAAAAAAAAAGAGTGTTAGGATGGTGAGCTATGCAGTTTTAATAATAGTCTAATTTTGTAGACAGTCACAAACTTCAGATTCTCTACATCAATACAATTCTTCTCAAGAAACTTGCTCATTTTAAAATTTGGTTTTTATCTGATACCCTGTCACTGTCTTAGCCTTTCTGGGTACTACTTTTGTCCTCATCTTCAAAGTCTCACAGATCTATTCTGATACCAAAAGTCTCTAGGACATCAGCAGTGGCTATGTTGGCTAGAAACAATTAAATTTAGTTTCTCCCTTTTCATTCTAGCACAGAATCTTGATCAAGAAAGTGAAGCAAATAATATATAGTATCTTTATCCTCTCCAGGCAGAAATGTTGTGACATTTCTCTGCCTATTCCTTTTCCAGTGTACTGAATGGCCTTTGTCTCCCACTTTTCTACATTACCTGGCAGTAGTCCTTCAGATCTCTTAACTATGTTATTTCTGCAAGATAAGAAGTACAAATAGCAAGGTATACAAAACAGAAACTGCCCTGCTCATTCCTTTCTTCATGTATTTTCCATTTACCACAGGTCTCAAATTTTATTAGAAACTCTCAGAAGTATTTAGAAAAGGTGTTAATGAAGTGGTTTGGAAAGAGCAACTTTCCACGGTTAAGATGGCAACAGATTCTTAATGTCTCAGATACAGAACTGCTGGGGCTGGGAGGTACCACTAGAATTCTCTAGTCTAGTCCACTGAGTAGGGCAGGGCCAGCTAGATTAGGTTACTAGGGCTGGGGCCAGTGGGGTTCTGCAGATGTGCTGTTTGCCAACTACAAAAGAAGTCTTTCCTGTGTTATCATAGACCAGAGAAACCCCACCAGTTTTAAATCTCCCTTTCTTCAAGTGTCTCCTAGCACTAGCCCTGTTTAACTGCCTGTGCTTTGCCCTGTTTGGGTGTCTGAGCTCTAGTCCCTGCTCAGATGCCCTCGTGCTATAGTCTGCTCCAGCCTGTGTTTGGTACAGTCCTTCTGAGAAGTTTCTGCTCTAGTCCTTGCCTGACCCTCTCTTTGCTCCTGACTGCTGGGGCTGCTGCTCTAGCCTTCCTCAGAAGGCTGTTACTCTGCTGTCTTACTTTAATCTCCTTGACATCTCCTTTCTTATGCATCTCTCTCCTGATATATTGTTCCTTATACCCTGGCATCTCTTTCATTTTCCCTCTTGCCTCCACTCAGGTGTCACCCCTGCCTTGGTGTTAGTCTGTTCTATCTTTTCTTTTTTAGATATTAATACACTTCCTTAAGTATACTTTTTGCAGAGGCACCATATGCTTCTCTGATGGGTACAGTTGTGTGCTCAGTGGGTTGGTTTTGTCCATAGCAGAGCTATCTATAACTGGCCATGACCGGCTCAGAGAAGTCTCTTTTCCACAGATCATCGCCTTTTCCACAGATCATCACTGCAGGTCCTTGTCCACAACCAAACCCTGCTGGTTATGTCTGGTACATGTTTAAATGGATTTATTTTTTAATTACAGGTCAAGACCATTGACTTTTATTTTGTCACTTGCTTCCTCATCCTTCTAAGGTTTAATTATCTGAGGCATCAGAAGTCTAAGTGCAGTTTAGAGAAGTGCCAGAGTACTGATAAAGTAGAAAGAACACATTGTTTTGAACAGATGATTCATGATTCATCAGATGTATCATATGCAATATATGCATAATTAGTTATTCATTATCATGAAGCTTCTGTCAAGACAGAAGAAGACATGGGTTTGACTTTATGAGCTCTCCATAAAATTTGAGGGCCTATCTTGTTTACTGAAACAGGCTTGTGTCTTGAAATGATAGAGGACATACTTACTCAATTTCAACTCTAAGGATCTTCCTGGTTTTATTTATATTCCTTGATCCAGGCTAATGATATAATTTTGATTCCTAAAGTTTTTCTTAAGAGTTTGCTTCTTTAAACATTATTTTATAGACAACTGAAGTTTTACGAAACATATTTCTAAAAACTGGATAAATATACATTGCTCCTTTAGCTGAATTTTATAGCTATATAAGAGCTATATCCCTCATTTCCTCTTTTTTCCCCACCTAATCATGCGGTGTCCTTGCCAGTTGTTAACAAAATGTTTTTCTTACAATGCAGAAACTTTTCAATTAATTTCCAATCTTAGAAGGATTTTATTCTATAGGTGGCAGATGTAAAGGCTTTTTCCCCCTCCCTCTCCTTTCAGAGACATAAGATTCTCTTATGATTATATCTTATGAATGAATTTTAAAAGCATCAAAGAAATCTTCAGTTTTTTAACTTTTGAGCATTTAACTTAGAATTAGGTACTTCTGGGCAAATTAGCACTGAATGAGTTATAACTGCTATGCAATAGCAACAGAAATTTAACTCGATTCTCATTATTTCTGATATTTCATATCCATGTCTCATTCTTCCAGCATTTGGACTCCATGGAAACAGAACTGTGAATCCAGATTTTTTTTTTTTTTCAGAGACCTTATCTCATATTTGCAGGCTCAATATCTTAAAGGGAAAACATCATGTGTTATTAGTTGTAGATTCCTTACAAATACAGGCATAAACCTGCTGGCTTTACAAATTTCTCTGTTTATTGTCAGTGTTCTGCATATGTCTCCAAGGAAAAGTCCTGAAAACCAAGTTACTCCTTTTCCTTCAGATTATTTGCCCTTCCTTACTCTTCTTCACAACAACTGAGCATTTCTAATCTTTATTACTGTATGTAAGGAATTTGTTCTCCTCTTGAATGTAAGGACATCATGTTTTGACTTCCTCTCTCAGCAAAATGTGAAGAACCCTGGTGAAGTGAGGGCAAAGGGTTACACATGACTAACAAGTGTCAAGCAGCTAATGCCTATTGCCTTTGCATCTCCCTGATATTCTGTTCCCTCTTTCTTCCTTCATATTCAATCTGACTGCATATCAAATTCTCATATATGGGATCCTCACAGGCTTTTGAGGAGAAAAAAGCAAGTTAATCTCCAGCATGTACTGTAAATGAAGTAAAAAGTAAAAAGATAAGTAAAGAAAAAAGTAGTTAAAATATTAAAATATAAAGATACTAGTGGATCTCTGGACTCCTAATGAATAAGTATTATGGGCTGTAAAGAGGAATTAAGAGCCAGCATTCTTGGATTTTAATGAGGACAAACTATACTATAATTAGGGAAGGAAAAGAAGAAAATATGCAGATTAAAATAGGATAATTTGTGGAGATACCATATATGGAAGCAAGGAAATGAGAATAATAGATTGAATTCATCCAGGACTAGAAAGATGTTTTATAATTTGAGAGAATTGGATGGTGTTTCTTTTTTGAAGCAAACTTAAAGCTCTATTACCAATCAAGAATTAGCATGTCTTATACATCACACATATTTTTAATTGAAATTTTAACTAATAAACCTAGATACCACCTAGTAGAACACAAAATAAGCACTTGTTGCAATTCTGAGCTCATGAATCTACTTCTGAGGAATTTCCATTGTACAAAAAGTCACTTGGTTACCAGGAGTCTGAATAGGGTTTTGATTCATCTAACAAATATATGTATATTTTTAGCACTTTGAAGCTGTTACTGATTGCCAGTGAGCTTAGACATTTCTTTTCACCAAAGGCATGTCACTGTTTTTAACTGGCAATGAGTCAGCCTAGAGGTACATATAGAAGAAAAATGGTACCATTAATGTTCAAGCTACCAAATTATATTCAAGCTGTGAAGGATTCAGTGGTATTGAGAACAAAAACCCAAAAAACCAAACTACCTTCTATCACAAGCCTTCTTTTTTTACTTTTATAATTGCAGCTTTGTGACTTGGTGTGTACATGACTTCATTATTTCCTTAAGTTTGAGCATTTTAGAATCTTAATTAGAGCAAAGCAGTAAAAACATCTCCTAAATAACAAAATCAATAGATTTACCCTTGTATGTCATTCATATATTTCTTTTTTGTTTCCCACTCCTCCAATATGGAAGCTCTTAACAAAGCTGTTCCCATTCAAAGTAATACATTTTAATTTGTTACTAAGCAGGCTTTCAATGAGATGCTTATTTTTGTGCCACTTACAGAGATGTCCACTTTGATATGTAGGAGTGAATAGAAAAGGAGCACAGAAAAGTTGTGATGGAAGAGATTTTAAGTTCTCCTGTGAGAACTCAGGCAATTAGAGATTAAAAATTCCCATCTTGTTCCTGATACAGAGTGGACTGTATTTGCTGTTTACCTTAAGTACAAATAACCTTTTATAGGAGTCAAGCCTAGATTGATATATCACTCCTTTAAACTGGCAGAAAGCAACATGGACCTGAAAGTGCTACTGAGGGATATCACTTGTCTGTGCCAGCCAAATAACACAAAGTCATTCAATTACCCTTCCTCCCACAATTTTTTATGAGAAGATGCTATTCTTTACATTATTATTTACTGTCTGAGTCAGAAATATATTTTCATGATTTATTTATATAGCATACCAAGCTTTAAATAAAACATGCATCCAAATTCAAGTTCTGTCTCTAATGTGTCAGTTATGTGACTAATTCATTAGGTTTGTCACTGACTTATGAATTATACAAGTAACTTTTAAGATGTGAAGTTGATTTGGATCCATATTTCATACTTTAGAATGTAAATATCTGTTTTATTAATAGCTGTTTATAAAGAATGAGCTTAGCACTTAATGAACACACTTACCATTGAAAATACAGTGTGCCCCAAGCACACCATTGAAATGCAGAGTTACCTAGAAAGATTTCTATCTATAGCCCTGTTTTAAAAAACAGATGTTCTTCTGCCTTACTAAGATGGATTCCTCTGTTTTCCTCTTGGAGATAGGTGGGAGGATAGAAATGGAGAGACAGTAATACTTGAGGTTCACACTATCATCAGAGAATCTGTGTCATTTTTTTGTTACTTCTGAGCCTGTCTGCACAATAATGAAAGCATATCAGTCAGTATTTTGGATCTCTAGAGATTGGATGTCATAGCTCAATTAGCTCCCCATTTCAACTAGGTGAGAATAACTACATCAAGTAAACCAAGCATCTAAGCGTTATAGAAACCAAGTGCTTAATGCACATGTGAGACAAAATGTTCTTTAAATTCAAAATTTTTCCATGAATGTTAGAAATATGTAAATCTGTTTTCAACGCGTTTGCACTTTTTGCCTTCTAATCCACCCAGACCAGATAAACCAGATATCTTTTCATCCTCTGGAATGAGGCTGGGACAGCACTTGGCATGGATAGTATAGCAAGAAATGGCTGTTGACTGGCCAGTTTGCTGCTGCTGCAAAGAACACACAATCTGAACTCTCCTGTCTCCTGATAAATACAATACAATTCTCAAAGAAGTATCCGGCTAACTCTTCCCATATTGGCATTAATGTAAATTATTTCTACAATAAATAACTTGAAGTTTGTTTCAGATTTGATTGAAGTTGGTAAATAAGATTCAAGCTTTACTAGGAGAAAAACAGAATTTTCCCAAGTGCATAAGTCATATGTTCATAACAAAACAGTCCGAAAATTAAATTATCATTAAAGCAAGCTAGCATCTGTTTTTGGGTTTTAGAGTTTCTGTTTTATAGAAAGAAAAGTTCATAAAACAACAGCTTCACAAATTCTTAAAAGTTTTGTCTGAGCAAGCTGAAAACCTGGTCTGCAAAGGTTACTTAAGATAAATGAACATTTGAAAGTTAATGTTATATGCATTTTATTGTGCCTGGTGATCATTAATACATGGATTTGTGGGCCCCCAAAAACCTCCAAACAGAACTAAAGCCCTCAAAAGCACCTTGCTTTTAAGAACTTTAAGAATGGGATCCCATAAATCTGGAAGTACCCCATCAACTGTAAATCCCAAATCCCTGAGGTAGGTACTATAGAACTACATATTCCAGTAGCAATATAACAACACTTTGATATTTATTCACGAGCTTTATGACTGCGTCTCTGAAAAAGACTGTTGCTTTTATGCAAATTGTGNGTTGGAACTTGATGATCTGCAAGGTTGAACACAATCCGAACTATTCTATGATTCTATAATAAAGCTAACTAAATCAAGTTTCAAGATATTTGAATACAATACATTTATACAACATAACTGAGTGTTATTGTTCCAGACAGGATGAGGTGGCCCCTTAGTAATTTTCTATTCCGTTAGGTCATCTACATTTTAAAAGCCTCATGCAATGAGATGAGAAAGAAACACCAGAAAACATGACTGTACTATCCTCACTTTTTAAAGAGGATTAAAAAAGGCCTTCTGAGGGAAAGGTTTGCACAGACAGACAGACAGATAGGCAGACAGACATACAGAAAAATCTCCCCTCCTGCTCCTTCCCTCTTTTCCCCCCCAGAAACTTACTGTTAATAGACTGGTGAGTTGGCAGAGTTGAGACTATATTTTCAAATTCTTTACTATTTTGAAAATGTTGCAATCTCTGTGGGTCAAATTATGTTCTTGGGTATGAATGTCTGTGTACCATTTGGCCTCTTATTCAGGGAAGGTATTCCTGATTTATACTGCTGTGGAAGGCTCCATGAATTCAGTTGGATTTATACCTTTTAGCCCAGAACCACTTATGTCCTAGTGACTGAGACCCACATTTAATGACTAGGTAGCAGAGTAGGTCATCTAGTATAAATTAAAGGACTTCAGAGTCATATTCTATGAATGATTTAAAGATATGAAATTTGTGCAGCCTTTTCCTGTTAGTGTTTTTCCCAAAGATCTACCATTTCCTTTATTAAACATACAAGAGACACCATAAAATCTATTTGCTTGAATTTTAGATTCTAACCTTTTAAAGCTTTTAAGTCATTCAGCCAGAAGTGATTTCCTTCTGCATGCATGAAGCTTTCCTCGCTAGAATTACTTTTCTGGAGATACAAAATCCATGACTGACTTGACCTTGAATTGTTTATCTTTACAGCAAAATTCCTTCTGAAACAAATTTATCAGGCCAACAAGGCACAGAAGTTGATGCCCTTTTACCTTGTTCCTGCTTCTCTTCCTGTCATTGTTACTGACCTCAAATCTTGAAGAGGGAGATGAACTTGAAAAATTGTGTGATCTGACTGGCACATACTATAGCTTGCAGATGTGTAGTGTCTAGCTCTCACCTCATTTATTCCTCTAATAAAATCTACTAGGTGTTTTGATGTTGTATGGGAGAACAGAAGGGAAAACAAGAGTGTTTTGGGAAATGATACCGATAGGTCACTAAGGATTTCTTATTTTGAGCCAAGCTACTGATGCAAGGTCATAGGATGATGCAACCAATCTTGATATGCATCATAGTCAGAGGACTTTTTAAAATTACCAGCCCCTTAATTATGTAAGCATCCTGAAAGACTTTGAATCATCAGTCAATGTGGCATGAAGCAACAGCAGTGACAGCTACAGTAAGTTCTGGAAACTGAGCACTACACTGAGCTGGACTGAAGGTTCCCAAAGTCAGGAAAATCCATACAAGAGCTCAAAGACCCACTAGGAAGAGACAACTCTCATTACTGAGGCTGATGTGAAAGAGACGTTGCCTATTGACAGTAACATTTGGTTATATAATAAAGTTTACAATAGAAATAAAGACTTGGTTGTGAACCTTAAAGTTTGTTTAAGATTTTGCTAATAAAATTTCCTGAAACCCGAGGTTCTACTTTTCTAAATAACAGTGAACTCTTCAGACTCCTCTGTAGAATTCATCACTATCTGTCAGCGGTGAGCTTTTTCTCTCTTAACCTACATTAAGTCTTTTAACCCACATTCTTATCAGCTTTTCTTCTCTTAATCCACATTAATTTCTGGATATCTTCTGTCATCCATCTCAGATAAAAATGGTTAGGCATATTTTATTCGAGTTTTTCAGCTAGACAGACAGGAAGAACTTTGTTTGGTTTTTTTGTTGTTTGATTGTTTGGGCTTTTTTTCTGTGGCAAAGATATTTCATTTTTGGAAATCCAGATCTGCTCACATAATATGCACAGGTAAAATATATGGCTTAAACAGAAAAAGTATCCTATTTGGAGCAGGCTGTGGTGCACATTTTATGTGATAATAAGTAAGGAGCTGGACAGGCCTCAAAAGCACTCCATCCAGTGTAGGGGTGAGAAGAAAACAGTACAACATTTGACAAGTAGATCTGGTGATTCCAAGTGGAATATACCCTGGATAGATGTGAGCTAGCCCATTTTTTATAGAAAACTTTGACTCAGAAGAATTTTTTGCAGTTACTTAAATGTTAGCTGTTACTATATGACTGATCCTACTGTAGCTAACGCTTACTTTTCTCAGAGGCCTGCAGGTATATAGACCAGATTGTTTGAGCTCTACTATTCCTCCAAATTTCTACCCAACTTGGATGCTGCAAATATATCTATTATATTTTTAGGCATGTCTTGAAAATATGCTAACTATCAACACTTCGGATTTCTTTTTCTATGCAGGTGAACAATTTTTTTATCACACCTGTAAATCTAGGGTAAAAAAAGTTTTACCAGCTTGAATGACAATAGAAGCTGCTGTTTCATTAAAAGGCATTTGTTAGAAATCCTTGTTTTTTAAGGAAAAGAGACCAACCTTTAACTCACAATTTGCCATATTTTCCTAAATCATTGCATTACCTGTGTTTTAGAGTAGGACGTATTAAAATACCTGGCTAGTAATGAAGAAACTCTGCAGTATGAATTTATTAGTTTTCTTGTTAGTGAAAAATAATATCTCTGCTATTTATTAATTTTAAATTGACCGAAAAATGGAAGTTGGTTTCATCTACATAGAAAATATAGGATAACTTGGGAGAATATCAATGTTTCTGACTATTTCCTCTTCTCTCGTCTCAGCCAAGGTGGTACTATCACTGAGAATGAGAAAGAGGTGCACTGGAAGTGTGCTGTTTAATGCAATCATTTTAATAATTCTCAGCACCATGTTATAAGGGAGACAACATTTATGACAAACTATTCCACAAAACTCTGATGAGACACTTCAGTAAAACAACTTTTTTTATATATAGGCTGTTTCATTAATCAGAGCTATATGTGTACAGCTATTGAAGTAACAACTCACAGAAAGCTAATGGGCCACACTGCAGTATCATTCCTGTGGTGAAGATAGTGATGGGGAACCCACCATCTGCAGAACTAATAATTTAGCACAGCAAATTGCTATACCTGACTGTGAAACAATATGGGTAGAATGCCATTTCTCAGCATCAGCTTTTAGCTATAAATAAGCAGGTTTCATCATAAAATACAACCTGTTTATAAAATATATATATATATAGTGCTTCTTTTTTGTGTGTGGTCTCTTTGCTAGTTTGTTTGAGTGTGTTCTGAGCTGTGATTCCTTTTTTCTTTATATTCATCAGAGATTTTCAGTCTCACAGTGATGGCTTTACATTCATTTGATATAATAGTAGAAACAAGAAGAAACACATTTCTAAATACTGAAAATGTTTCAGCCAACATATCATATTTACTGTGCAAACATGTCATGGTAGCATTGGTCTGGGGTGTTGGGTGCAGGGAAGGCAGAGAACCGAAGATCATCTGCAAGACAAATAATTTGGTACAGTAAATTAATACACTTGACTCTGAAACTCTGCACACAGAAAGCCATTTCTCAGTAGCAGTGTTCTTCTGATACACAAGTAGATTCCAGCCCTATTTCAAAAAAAGCTAAACTGATAAATGTTGCAACACTAGAGAGAGGTCAAACATACTTTTTTTTATTTGATGGAAAGACTGGATTATGTAAGGTAGCTTGTAACAAAGTTTAGAGCAGATCAAGAAAGAGATCTTAAACATCCCTGCATGAACTGAGATATGTTATCCACAGATAAAAGAACATGGATCTACCAGATCTCCATGCAAAGGAGCAATATGTATCTGTGAAAAATATGATCCTCTTTTCCTAGGACTGTGTACATGCTGCTTTTGGCAAATGCTTATTGAGATTTAGAAAGCCAAGAACTACTAGCAATATCATTCTGCTCTACTAAAATATTAATTGCAAGACTGGCCTTCAAGAAGCGCTTTTCTCCATGCCTTAACAACTGCCTCTTTCTTATTTTCTTCCATTACTTAGAAACAAATGGGTGTCCTGAGAAAAAATTTAAAAGGCTAATAAATCTCCAAACCACAGTCATCATTTTCCAGGAAACTCATCTACTCTCACGGTGGGCAAAAAGGAATCTCTGTTTCCTCAGCCTTGTACAGTTTGCAGCCTCACATCTCAGAAAAAGAAACTGTTGTAAGGCCTTCAATTATTTAGAAGAGTGTTTGTAGTGCCTTCAGAAGTTATTGGAGATTTGAAGGAGAAAGAAGATTGACTGGAGAAAGAAATAAAAAATCAATGAGTAAGATGACTGATGGATTTTTTTGTTTTACCACACAACATTTTTTTCCTGCTATTTTCGTATAAGAACATATGATTAGGTGGAAAGAAATCAAACAGTGTTTCTAGAATTGACAAAAATTCTTCAGATGTTAGATTGTAATGCCTTAATCTTCCTCTAGCCTGATAAAGGGCATCAGGATCATCCAATGTTACTACTTTTCTCAAAGAGAAGAATAAGAAAGATAATACATACATTTACATTAAATGCTTGCTCAGGCAGATGCAGAAAAAATGGGTGCAGTTTTTCCTCATTTTCACGATACTGTGGATTGTTTCTATCTTGTGGACTCAGAACTCCTTACAGAAAAAATAAAACTCGGGAAGTATATTGCTAAAAGTAAAATTTACAAAACCTTAGTCCTGACAGTCTGATGATAGAAGTCTTTTGAATCTTAAGAATTAAAAAAATAATTCCTGAATTATGATGGAAATAAAATTCTTAGTCCAAATTTGGCTTAAAATATACAGCTGAAAATACACCAATAATAAAACCACCATAACAAACCTAAGTGCTAAAAATATAAAGTGTTGAAATATATACAAAACTACATAAAAACTTAAATTCTCCTTATAGACAAAATTAGGAGCTAAGGTAAATTATAAATATATTGCAGATTTATTTCTAAGTTTGTTATTTTTTTTCTAGCAATATGAATATACAACAAATGTCTCAGTTCTTATGGGAGAAAGTGGAAGGAAATAAGTCTTTGTTTTTAGAGCCAAATGTAATTCTTTTTAAAACCAAAAAAGTCCCAGTTGGCCCTGAACTATATTATGACAGTTAATAGACACAAAAACACAGAAAAAAAGTGATGTAGATTTAGGCTAGGCCAGATAGAAACTATACCCAGCTGGCATTTTTCACAAGGGTTAAGAGATGTTCAGGGTGTCTCCAGTACATCTGACAAAATGTTAAGTCTTTTTTTGTCTCAGAAGCATGTGGAAGAAGGACAAACCATCCTAAGTATGCTGGCTTGCTTGTCCAACTCAAAAAAGAGTGGAGGTACAGTGCATTATTATACCTGTAATGACTGTTAATATTGCTTCAGATGTACTATTGGGCTTTTAGTCCTATCAAGTCATTTAATGTGGCAAATAGTCATATTTTTAGCTGGATATTACTACACAACTGTTATTGATGAAATGAAACTGGTAAGACACATGAGCCGGAGCATAAGGTAATGAAACTGTATTAAACCCAGAATTCATTAAGAAAAGAAGTGTAGCTTGCAGTTTTCACAAATTCAATGTACCTTATTAATCCACCATTAGAAGTTCTTCTGAAGCCTTTAGTTTTCTTTGCCAGTACTTGTTGGTAATATTACTGTGAATACTACCAGAAACATATAAATTAAAAACTTACTCCTTCACAGAAAACTGGGTTTGGGTTTTATTTAATTGTAACTGACTGCCATGTTAACCTGTTCCTGATAGTTTAATGCTGTACCTGTACCATCAAAAATTAGTCACAGTTGAACTGCTTAAAAACTGAAGTCAGGAGACAGCTGACATTGTCAATGGAGGACAAGTAGAAAAGGAGTGGTTTAGGTGAGGTTAACTCTTTGAATATTTAGCATTTTCAGGAAAAACAAACATGCAACTTTTATTTGAGCAATGAGATAGTTTAAAAGTCTCATTTTCATTTAAAATGAGAAAAAAGTGATAAGCTGCTATTTATACAGAGAAAATACTACTCAGACTTTTAAAAGATAGTGGGATTTAACCTCCCTTCAATGTTTAGGGTTTTTTTCTGTCATAACAGGTCCTAGACTTTACCTTACTATTTCTGAATGCTTGAGTTAAACCACAGTATACACTCTGCTCCCCACTCCAGTTTAATCAATAATCCAAAACCTAAATTAAACTAAAACAAAGACACCCAGTTTCTAGAATTTCTTTTAATTCATAGAACTCCTCTAAATGGCAGTTTTTTCCTCCCTCTCCCTCTCTTAATCATAACTGACCTTCAGAAACTGCTGAGCTCTTCACAGAAACTGTAAAAGGATAGGTCATTCCTCATGGTATACATTTCAAGGCAGGGGAGGATGGGGGTAATACATCAGAGTAATTTAGCATGAGAGTGTATGGTTTAGTACTTGCCCATGTGTGATGGCTCTTTGATATGTTTAAGAATAAGGTCTAGTATTGCATATAGATTTTATGTTGCTTTATTTTCTAATGTTTAAGGTGAATCACATAATTGTACACTAAGCACACTAAATATGATATACAAAATTACTTCTATTTTGATGAGGGAAGGCATAGGAATACCAAACACTGGGGTGAAAGGTACAGGAAATATCAAAAGGAGGGTTAAACATCTTTGAAGTGTCATCAGTATCATTTCAGGCTGTGAGTGCTATGGCAGTACAAATTCAAGGGTACCAACAGGACTACAGTCTAATGTTCTGAGGTAATTAGCAATGCCCAGGTTCTGTTTCAGGTAGCAGTTAGAACTTAAAAACATAATATTCTGCTAAGATGCAAGGATAACTTCTGAAGCAGAAAAATGTAGGCTAATTCTCCATTTTCTTTTGAGGATGTTATTTGTTGCTGTGTGACACACAAGGACACACAGGGACACTCTTTGATGAGAAGGCTAAAAACTATTTATTAAAACATCTGACTCCAAATTTATAATATTTGCACACAGACCAGGGATTGGAGGAGAAGTTAGACACCTCTCCCATCCCATTGGTCAAGACAACTGCCTATCAGTTGTTTTT
>VYXF01004997.1:58959-96933 GCA_013397295.1 Polioptila caerulea
CAGTGGGAGACCCAGGGGAGAGAGGGTCCTGCTTCCAGGCTGGAGCAGCCTGTCCTTGGAGGACTGCACCCCGTGGAAGAGCGACCCACGCCACAGCAGTTTTGGGAGGACTGTGTGCCTGAGGGAGGGACTCGGGTTGCAGCAGCTTTGATAGGGCTGCTGCTTGTGAGCCTGGAGCCACGTTGGAGAAGTGAATGGAGAACTGTCTCCTATGGGAGGCACCCCATGGCCTCACAGGGGAAGGATTCGACTCCTGGAACAGTGGAAGATCTTGGGTAATAAACTGACCAAACCCCTTCCCTCTGTCTCGTTGAGCTTTTGATGGGAAGAAAGGAAAGGTTGGACAAAAAAGGGGTTTTTTAAGGGCTTATTGTGCTTCTCATTATTCTCCTCTGATTTTGATGGTAATAAATTAACTTTGTACTTCTAAGTTGAGCCTGTTTTGCCCTTGGAATGTTTTCTCCTGGTCCTGATCTCAACTCTTGAACCCTATGTTAGTTTTTCTCTCCTCTGCCCAGCTGTGGCAGGGGAGGGTGAGTGAGCAACTTCCCTTGGTGCCTGGTGTTTGGTCAGCGTCAAACCTTGACAACTTCTCATCAAAAAGTACTGAAATAACTATCTTAGGAAGTACAAACTAGTCAACCAACTTTGATAGTGGGCTAGTATAGTAGTTTTTGTCCACCAATCTGAGTCACGGTACCAATTAATAAGTGGGTTGAGCACTGGCCAAATGCCACTACACCCACTAAAATTATTTACTCATTTTCTGCTATGAGATAGCATTGGGAGAAGAGCAAAGCAGGTGCAAAACTTTAAAGAGTATAAAGAAAACTTTATTGACAAACTAAAAGAATAGTAAGAATCAGAATAAACCTTCAGAACACTCCTCCCCCCACCTCCTTTCCCGCTGAAAACATAAAGAGACAAAATCTGTGACTTTCAGCCAGTTTACCACCTNTCTTTCCACAAGAAACAGTTCTCTCATGCTTTTAATTTTCACGAATAGCAACTGCACGGAAATCTGCAATCACGAAATCCCTGCCACGGTTTGGTAGTATTCCAACAACTACCACCATGGGTCATCTCTGCTTATTCAGGTGCAGTTTTAAGGATAAGCTGTTCTAGCACAGAGACAAAAGTTCTCTTCATCCATCTCTGGGAAACAGTGTCTTCTTCTATCCTGGATGCAAGGTTTCTCATCTCTCTCATCTCTCTCATCTCTATCTCTCTCTATTCAAGCTTCTCATCCAATCACAGCTACTTCAACACTGCTTGCTTTAGCACTGGTGCCTCTGCTCTTGGCTGTAGTTAGAATGCTACATCCTTCCAATGCATTCCATGAGTTACAGGGAAAAAGAGTCTAATGTATTGATTATATCTTCACCACAGCTTTACAAGAGAATTTCAGCCCAAGACTAAGGCATTTCCTCATTCTCCTCCCATCTGGGCTTTGGCTCTTCTTTCATCACTGATGTTGGTGTCTCTTATGTTGTTCTCTTCACATGCTTTCACCTCTCCTTTTTTTTTTATTCCAGAGAAGTATCACCACAGATTTATCTGTTTTTAGGTGGAATTTTACAGTACTGAGAGAATTCGTCTTACCCAGGCCTTGCATTAGGAAATGGCCTTTTGCTGCTGATTACATGATCTCTGCCAGCCAGCAGTTGCGGTGGTTTGTGGCGTTGATTTTGGCTGCATAATTTCCTGTGGCATCCCAATGGTTCTTTTAGCAGCATGATTCCAGTGGCCACACTGAGGGGCTGTGCGAGAACCCAGTGGCAGCAGGAAACAGCCAAGCAGAATCTCAGCAGCCCGCACCGTGGCCCAGCCCGGCCCAGCCTGGAGCTGCTCCCGGGGCCCAGCAGACCCCAACTCAGCCCAGGCCAGCAGCGGGGAAGGACTCAGTGGCGGCAAGATGTTAGCAGTCACAGCCTGGCCTGGCCTTGGATGGGGCCCCACAGCCTCCCTCCCCTGCCTGGCCACCACTTCAAAAGCCAGAGACAAGAGAGAGCTTTTCCTGCTCTTCTTTCCTTGAATATATGGATTCGTAGGATGACTATCTGGTTATTGGTTCTGTCAGTCACAGAGGATAGTGTAGTATTTCCAGAGGGAAGTTCACTTCATTTTCCTTACCAAAAAGACTCAATTGAGGCAAACTGAGACAGGTAGGTCATAGAGTGAGTTTTACTGAAAAATATTTCTGTGCCTGTGATTGTTAACCTTGATTTATCAAGGGTAAAACATGCTTGACCCATTGGATTTCCTTATGTGAAAAAATAACCAGACTTTTGATCATCAGGACAGAAATGGGTGTCCTTTACTTCAGCAAGGCTTTTGATGATCTTCCGCAATACTCAATCCAAGTTAGGATGATACAGTCTGAATGGAAGAAAAAACAGATGTGTACAAAACTCATTGGATTATTGGGCTCAGGACGTTGAGTTGCAATGAATTGTACTCTACCAGGTTGCTGGTAACAAGTGGTGCAACAAAGAGACTGACCCTGCTTAGCACCTTGATTGTTAACATGGAGGAGTTTATGGGATGCTTGCATATAAGGTGTTCCATAAACAGCAGACAAGGGGGTATCAGTTGATATGCTTGAAGGCATGACTGTTGTCCAGAGGGACCTGGAGAAGTTGGAAGAATGGATTGAAATGAAGTTAATTATATTCAACAAAGATAAACACAAACTTACACACCTGGAAAGGAATATATCCCTTTATAACTGTACATGCTGGAGACTCACTGCCTGACAAGCAGCTCTTCTGTAACAGGCTTGTAGGATGTGGTGGATGGTAGGAGCCTGTGGTGTGTCCTGGAAGCAAAGAAGGCCAACAACAACTCTGTGAAGACAGTGGGTTTCTATGGAGTAGGGACCATTTAGTCTGGAGAAGAGATAACTTTAGGGGAACCTAGCAGCAGCTCTTTGGCATTGACAGACAATTGAGGAGGCACCAGCTAGTCTGTTCACATTAGGGTATAGGGAAAGGCTGAGAAGCACTGTGCAGGTGCGGAAACAAGAGAGACTCAGACTGGATAATCCAGAGGACAGTTAAGCAGCAAAGCAAAGCAGGCCAGAAAATTTATGTTGCAAATCTAGTCTGACCTCATATCAAGGACAACTAGAGGGAGGTTGAACTAGGGATTTCCTCAGGTTTCCATCAGCCTGAGTTGCATCCAGGTTCCTATACTATGGTCTTTTTTTATATTTGTGCTGGTAAGGACATGTAAAACCAGGGGCAGTTAGATTATAAAAACAGTAGAGGAGTGGTCAGTGGGGCAGTCAAGTTGAAGATGCCATCTCAAGAACTCTTACAACAGAATCTCCCCTTACCACCACATAATGACTGACTGTCCTGTCTGCTCTGACTACTTACATAAATGCAGTCCTAGGTAAGTAAATTAGATTTTCTTTCAAGAAGCACTCTCAGTATCTTTACAATAGCAATATGAAGAAGTATAATCAATTTAGTCATTTGTGTGGGAGAATTTGAGATAGGTTTTGGCATGCAAAGGCAGCTTTATTTTTCTTAATATTTTCTTCTTCTGTCGTTGGTTAGAAGCTCCAATTCATAGTTATGGTTTTGGTATTACATTATTGGTGTCATGTATGGAAGGAGGTTATATGTGGGAATATGTCTTTAACATTTTGCTCTTGTTGATAATTAGTATTATCATTGTCAGATTCAGAATAAGGTTAAGAAAAATTATACTGAAAAACCTAGTACTTAAAAGTTGGCATGAAAGTGTAAGTATTACAGTTTTTGGTTTTGTTTTGGAAAAAAAAAGAGCTTCTGGCCCTTATGAATGTGAAAACAAACTTATAAGTGTCTGAGTCACTCAGAGAAGTCTAGACATTCCTTTAAATTTTGAAAGGTCTGATTTATTCCTAACACATTGATAGAAGTTTGGAATGTAATGGCAGAGCCCTAGTCAAAAGCAGTTTGAAAAGGATCAAGAAAACCTTCATAGTACCTTCAGAGGAGGCACTTAAAATGTTTTACATTGCATGTGAAATTTCTGTACTTTCTGATTCGCCATTTATCTTGGCATTTGAAAGCTAAGGTAGGAAGACAGCAAATATAAGTTCTGATTGCAATAGGGCAATTATCAGTTGGCTTGTATGGGAGAAATGGCCTGTCCCAGCTTTTAAGTACTGAATTGAGACAAGCCTTTTTATTGCTTTCTCCTACCTAGGATTGTCTCATTTCTGTAACTCCTGTTAATGCTTTTGCACACATGCACACTTAAAACAATTTTTTAAGAAAGCAGATGCCCTAAAATCTATTTGACTCCATCGGCTGACAACATGCAACTGAAAAAAACATAGGATAAACTTCAGGGTCTAATGTCTTTTCCTTAATCCAATGACTTACCTTTTTTTTTTTTTTTTTGCGGGNACTTTACACATCCTCTGACCCATTAAAAACAATCTGGTTCATTTTCCATTACAAAAGGTAAAAGAGATATGCATTTCCAGTTTGTTTTAACTGTATGTAGCTTAGTTGCCTGAAATGTAATCTGCTAAATGATTTCTAAGCTTAAAGAGCAAGCTGATATCTGGCACTCTCATGACACTCCAGACTCCTTTGGATTTGTGCATTTCCATCCAGAGGAAATAACAAGTACACAAAGTTAAGAAAAGACAATCTAATGATTTGCTAGGCTGTTTGCTTTCAAATCTCCAGGAATTAAGCGGAAGAAGCTGCTGAAAATGTGAATGGGAACAAAGAAAGATGTATAAAAGGGTTTATCGTCATAAAAGATGAGTGAAATAGAGTAGAAGTTTCCTGCTGTTTCTTGTGCAATTTCAACTGGCCATTTGCCCTAGCACAAATGGAGTGGGGACTGCCCTAACAGAGACATTATTTTGGATCCTATTGCACAATAAATTAGACAATATCTTGAACATCTGTATCTGAGCTGACTTTTCTTTTCCTCAGAGGTTTTTGAAGACCTCTCCAGTAACGGTGAATAATAATTTAGTTCCTACAGTCTTCCATTCTGCACCTCTGAGATCCTTCTTCTTGTAACTGTGACCTCTCGTATCCTTCTCTTACTGTTTTAGGGTATAACTGTCTCTACATTTCTACAGAGGATTCTCCTTCCAGACTTCAGCTACTGAGGAATAAATGATGGTGTGCTGTGACCTTTTATACTAGCACTTCACAGTCCCATATGAATTGCAATTACATTTTCTCTTTTTGGCATGTGTGTCCCCTCAAGGCTTTACACAGCTGACGATCTGTGGCAGGTCTCTCCTGAGTATCAGAAACAAGATTGCCCAGATGAACAACAGCTGCACATTCAAGTACAGAATTATTTCTCATGCAAAAATGTATAAGAATTCCTCTTGGAAAAATAAAAAAAACCAAAAAACCAAAACATCCAGAGATGGGTAAGATGTTAGTTAGTAACACAAATACTGTTTTGTTCAATTGAAAACCCATGCTACTTCTACCTTGACATTATACATTCATAACCCATACTTATTAAACATCTGAGGAAACTAGTAGTTAGTCATTCAGTGATCTAAGAAAACACATAGGGAATAGCATATATAATGAAAGGTGTTGGGATTTATATGTTCCTCTTGCTAAGAAAAATATTTGAAGTGAGTGGACTTCTAGAATTAAAATAAATGTTTCTGAGAGAAGATACATACTCAAATCTGGAGACAGGGGATATACTGAGCTACCTTGAGAACATCTAGATGCTGTATTCATTATTTGTATTCATTTATGAACATGTTTGTTAATAAACATTCCAGTCAGCTTAGTAACAAAACCTGAATAAGCATCTTAGTCTTGTGATTTTGCTTTGATTCCTGTTTTGTATTTAGCAGTACTGGGAGGAAAAAAGTTTGCAAAAAAGCAAGGAGTTTGTTCTAAATGCCCCAGGAGATCAATGAGATTCAGAAACCCCTCAAAAGAGGAGCTTTAAGAAACATAACAGTTAACACGCAAAGAAATTAAAACACTGCTTCTCTTCGAACTTTTTACATTAGGAAAAAATATCGTCCCCCATTGCCCCAGTTATATGGATCTGTGGGTAAAAAGTTTTGCCTTGCCATTACTCAACTTGAAATTGTATTGTCGTCTGGGCTTGTGATCTTTTGTTATCAGATCAAACAAGTTCTCAGTGTGTTATAAAGCACATTTCTTAAAAGTGTTCATTCATTTTGTTTCCTTCTTGCTGAAGGAAAGTAAGAAAATTCCCATAAATCAGAATATCATCTTTCTAAAGAACAATTACTTTTTTGTTTATTTGTTTGATTTGCTATGTCTTTGTGCTCAATATGACTTGTTTGTAAACAAATCTCTTGGCAGACCAAGACTAGAGATCACTGCAATATTTTAAGAAACAGGGAGACATTCATGTTTACTATAGAGTTTTTTTGAAATTTATATTACATGGTAGATCTGCGAGTGTGGGAAAGCAGAAGTCTGGAATCAGTACAAAAATTAGGTGGAAAATATTGCTGAAAAAGCAGATTGCTTTTAGAAATATCATTTGACATTCATTTTTGACCATCACTTTTTTTAAAACATTGTTCCATTAGACTATCACCAACACTTATCTAGTCTTCAGTGTCATCCTTGTGCAGGTAAAAATATGTATGCAAGGAGTAGTTATTTGTTTCTTAGACACAGGAAGAAGTATGAGGATTTTGAAGAAGCCTCTGATAATATATTTCAGTCTTATAATTTAAAACAACAACAACAAAAAAAATCCATAAGAAATCTGTATCCTGAAAATCCCCAGAAAACACATGCCTGCTTTGCTTTCCTCACTATATTATATGGTACTAAAAAATTCTTTAACTTTTTAGTATTTTTATTTGACTTGATTCTTAAAAAAACATTGTCCAGAATCTGTGATTAGGATGGTAATAGAATCTTCATTTTCATGCAATTTTTTAGGTTGCATAGCATGCGAATACCAGGGTCTGAAAATAGAAACTTAGAGCATGCATGTTACATGATGCATAAAATACTGTTAGGAGGTACATGAATATTTTGGTGAAAGCTATCCAAATACTCTGATCAGGCAAAAACCTGTAATATGATGACTAACATGATGGATCCACCCTGTACATGGTAAATTGGAAACTACCTGGAACTGTGATATTATTGGATCTACTTAACATGTTATGAAAAACTTGGAGTGAGAAAAAAGCAGAACATTATATAAAAACAGATAAAGAAATTCAGAGAAAACTGGCATGAAATTAGAAGAAAAGTCAACCTTTGATAAAGATAATCTTTTACCTTAATGTGAACTTACAGCTGGCTGGGGAGGCCTGTTTATGAAAAAAAAGAGCAATCCCAGAAGAAAAACAATTTAAATTACAGGAAGACACTTCTTACCAGTTTGAACTAGTTCTGTATTTTCTGCTGAAATGATCAATTTTCTTTTATTTAAGTTATCAAATTAATCTCATCAGAGATTTTCAATTTCTTTGCAGCTGGTGGGTGCTTGGATAAAACAGAGGATGTAATTCAGCTCACATTTTTTGAAGGGCTTTGGTATCTTTCAGGATAAAGAATTCAATGTAAATGTAAGATTATTATGTAGAAGAAGTGCTGTGAACTCGGAAAGCAATTAAAAAAGACAATGTAGAAATTATTATCAGGTTCATGAAC
The DNA here is from genome assembly GCA_013397295.1 of Polioptila caerulea. Lineage (NCBI taxonomy): Eukaryota > Metazoa > Chordata > Aves > Passeriformes > Certhiidae > Polioptila > Polioptila caerulea. Next base: position 66,609 of record VYXF01004997.1, read on the forward strand.
AGAATAATGAAGGCTAATGCATCTTTTACAGGAATTGCAAAATGCAAATGAATAACAATGTTTATTTATAAACTATTATCAGTGTAGGCTGTGATGTGTTTGGAGATACAACATATTTTAAAATGAAAGACAAAATTGCTGGAGCATCTAAAAGAAAAAAAATAAAATCTACTAAATCCTGAATTCCAAGGTTATCATTGGGAATCTGTAAGGTTAATGACAGTCAAGGAAATAAGTAATATCTGTTTATGCAAAAGCTTTTTGTTACCTTATATGTTAACATGATATATTTTTTATATGAGATTGTTCAAATTTTAGGAGAATAAAGTGGAAATAAAATCACCTGTATTACATTCTCAGTGCTAATAATATTCTGAGAGAGACACCAGGAGAGATTTATCTGAGCTTAGCAAAGTCATTGTACCTGATATAGCTGCGAGAATATCAAATGAAAGCTACACCTGTACTTTGGCAAATCTGTGCATAGAACTCTCTTTGAATTTTGTGAAACCTGATTTTACTGAATTATATTAAAAATCAGAACACTTCTGCACAGTATCTTTCTCCTCTACAACTCCAACACAGATGTGTGTGTGGAAGACAGAAGAAGAATTCATCAAGGAGTGGTTGTAGAGGTAGTTTTCATATATTCTTTTCTCTATGCATTTTAATTTTCTAAAATAATTTACATTTATTTTTTGCTTAGACCCATAGCCCTGTGCTAGGATATCCTTTTGATATATGAAATCAAACTATTCTTAAAATGATCTTACTCAAAATGAGCAATTCTATATAGAAAGTTATGCTGTTTTGGGCTATGGCGGACTTGCTTTTCTTTATACTATCAGCACTAGCACTGTGTTTTGGATTTTTGCTGATCAGAGTGTTGATAGTACAGAGGTGTTTTTATTTCTGCTGAGCAGTGCTTACACAGAGAGACAGGTTGGAGGTTCACAACCGGTCAGGAGAGGACAGTTGGCCCCAACTGACCAAAGGGATATTTCATACCCATGACATTATGCTTAGCATATAAACTGGGGGGAGAAAAAAAGGATATTTGAAGTAATGACTTTTGTCATCCAAAGTCACTCATGATAGAGCCCTGCTTTNGAGGTGTTGTTATTTCTGCTGAGCAGTGCGTACACAGAGTAGGTTGGAGGTTCACAACCGGTCAGGAGAGGACAGTTGGCCCCAACTGACCAAAGGGATATTTCATACCCATGACATTATGCTTAGCATATAAACTGGGGGGAGAAAAAAAGGATATTTGAAGTAATGACTTTTGTCATCCAAAGTCACTCATGATAGAGCCCTGCTTTCCTGGGGACAGCTGGACGCCTGCCTGCTCATGGGAAGTGGTGAATGAATTAAATATTTTTATTTGCTTGCATGTGTGACTTTTGCTTTACCTATTAAAATGTCTTTATCTAAACCCATGAGTTTAGTCAAGTTTACTCTTCCAGTTCTCTCCCCTATCCCACTGCCGAGGAGTAAATGAGCAACTGTGTAAGGCTTAGTTTCCATCTGGGGTTGAACCATGAGAAAGCCAAAACATCTTGCAGAGAGAGCTGTCTGATACTGCTAGTTTGCTTTCATTCATTACTGAAATGTTGTGGAGATGAGTGGGGATATGTAGTTCCTTCCAGTACCTGAATGGAGCCTACAAGAAAGATGGAGAGGAACTATATGCAAGAACATGTGACAGGACACATGATAATGTCTTCAAACTGACACAGAGTAAGTAGATTTAGATTAGATACTAGAAACAAAAATCGTTTGAGGTTTTCAAAGCACTGGAACAGGCTGCCCAGAAAAATTATGGGTGCCTCATGCCTGGAAGTTTTCAAGACCAGGTTGGATGTGGCTTTGAGTAACCTGGTCTAGGGGGTTGGAACTAGGTAATCCTTGGGGTACCTTCCAGCCCAGGCAATTCTATCATCCTGTGTTTCACCGATTAAATCTGGAACACTGCGGCTTGGGTAGCTGACCTGCTAAATGGGCAAGAAGACTGGAAGGTTTTGAGGACAGAGGGTTGTTGTTATCATGGTCTATCTGGAACACAATTATAGCGAATTTTTTTGGGATTTGTCTTGAACCTATCCCATTCAAAGTATTCTATTCATCTGTGGTTGTGTCCTCACAGAATTTGTGGGTGAACCAAACTAGGATGTGGTTGATAACAGCTTTTTAAAGGTCTATGGACAGCTTGAAGGAATGGACCAAATGGAATGCTATTGAATTTAACAAGGATAAATTTAAATGTCTGTGACAGGTATGGACTAACCCCTTTCAATGGTACAGGACTAACCCTTTTTATTGCCTAAGGGGTGATTGATGAAAAACTGTTGAAAGGCCCTGCAGATATGTCGCAGTGGACAGAAACCTGATCAGAAACCTCAGCAGTAAGTAGATTGAGGAAGGTGCTCATTTTCCTTGATCATTTTCTTGACACATTAGAGCACTTCTAGATTACTATATCCAGTTTTGCCACCATCATTCAGATTATTTGTGTCTGGGAAGTTTAATTTACTTGAAGTAAGTTTAAACAGAATCTCAAAGAATGACATCTCTTTTGTTTTAATTAAGTAGTTAGCAGCTTTTTAAATGTAATCTGTCTTTCTCTCTATCTCCTGCTGCCTTACTCCAAGGTACCTGCAGTTTGTCCATGCCTTTTTGATTTATACCTACCACTATTAATGGAAAATAATAAACACAAGGAACAGAAGAATGAAATCTCAAACTACATACTATCAAATAAAAGAGAAAAAAATCCCAAGAAAGTATGCATAAACAAATATCCTAATATAAGAGTGATTTCATTTCAGTGAGATATTTGGGTGAGATTTTTATTGACCTTATTTTTCTAGTAGTTTTGTGGTTCATAGTAAGGAATAAAAATTTAGTAGGAATTCAGGTTTAGATTTGTGCCACCAGCCTATTCCAATAGGGAATAATTACCCAAATCTGGACAGTTCTACTGAGGTCTAAGGCTGGCTAAAACCGACTAGAGGAAATCATGGGAACCATTGTAGAACTGCCAGAATATGTCCAGAAGTGCTCAAGTACATAAAGAAGTTGCTGATAGCAGATTTCAATCACACTGATATTCATTGTAATAAAAATTGATACATTGTTTAAAAAGTTGCACATCTTCAAAAGCTACTAAGAATGGTTTTTGACTGTTTTAGTATGAAACCAAGATAAAAAAAGATTCAAACTTGAGATAATATAAGCACAGTAAACTAAAATTCAAATATGATGAAATAAATGTGTGATACATTATGTAAGAAAAAGCATATTCATAAAGAAGAACAGTGAATGACTTGGCATATCTTTACAAAGTGGATAAAGGAAACAAAATATCCTTCTAAATGAGTCTTACCAGGAAATATCAATCCTGAAAGTTGAGGTCCTTTTTTAATCTAAGTTTCCTAAACAATGGAGAAGGTCTGTGGACTATCTCTTTTATTAGATTACCTTCCTAAGGTGGGCTCCATGTCTAACAGGAGCCAAAATTATGCTGTTGTGTCAAAGAAGACTAACAGTATCCTGGCCTGCAATAGGAAGAGTGTTGACAGTGATCAAGGAAGGTATTCCTGCCCCTCTATTCAGCTCTTAGATGGTAAAGGGACTGGACCATCTTATCTGAGCAAAGTTTGAGGTAGCTGGGCTGTTCAGGCTGGTGAAGTGCAGATTCTGGGGAAATATTGTCAGTGTATGCAAATACATAAAGAAGGGCTGCAAAGAAGACAGCACCAGGCTCTTTTCAGTGGTGCCTAGTGACAGGACAGGAGACAATGTCTGAAACACAGGAAGTTCCATCTGACTGTCAGAAAGCACTTTTTCACTGGAAAGATGACTGAGCATTAGCACAAGTTGTCCAAAGCAGTTGTGAAATCTCTTACCTTAGATATATTCAAAAGGCATCTGGACTTTGTCCTGGATGACATTTACTAGGTGATCTTCCTTGTGCAGGGAACGAGACGACCTACAGCACCCCTTTCCAACTTCATTCATCCTATGATTCTGTGATAAAAGCAGTGAATTAGTAATAAAAACCAACTGCTTTTCTAAATAAATAGAAAGCTTTATAATTTTGGCAAAATTATATACAATTTTACTTGCAATTTTTTCCGCAGATATTTAATATTTTTTTTATTGTTTACCAGTTTATTTATTTATTTCTTAGTTCATTTTACATGGCTACTCAGTTAAAGAAGGAACCTACTGCAAAAAAATATTAAGAAAATTTTCAGTATTCGCTTTTTTTTTTTTTTTTACTTTAGAGATGGATGTACCTTGGTGCAGAGACACATCATAAAGACCTCTGAACATCTCAGTGGCATTGTGAGTGGCATCATTCATCTTAGTAATGATGTATCATAAAGGAGGCATGTATAAATAGGTGTAAATCTTTAGATAAGTTTTGTGAAGAATGAGCTATCCTTTAATTGAGACTCTAAACTCAAGACTTTTATAGAAACTACAGTGTTGTGTTAAGTGTAAAAAAGCTGTTGACATCTTTGATTAGAACAGATTTTGTCCTCACAGATATATCAATTATTTTAAAATAAGATTTTTAATTGCTTTGGTTTAATGCAAATAAGATTAGTTCAGTCTTTTGATTAAATGTTTAGTATTTATAAATAGCAGGAAAATACATTTTCTGTATTTGTACAGAAAATAACAGAAATATGCTGTTACAAATACCAAATTTTTTGCTAATCCCACCAAAATAATCTGTAGAATTCTAGAATCTGTCCTTAAAAAAGCTTATCATTTTTTCAGGCTGAGGGCCTGATAGTTGCATACGTTTCATGGATGACGTATTTACTAATTAATTTCCTTCTGCAATTCTAATTTAAACAGCCTAGTTCCTTGTATTATGCAACACAACACCGTGATTAAGTGCAGCTGTACAAAAAGCAGTTCACAAGGAGTGATCCTTGTGCATAAAAATTACATCTTCGAATGTGCCTGTGTCTTGTATGTGAATTTAGCATAACACCAACACAATTCAATTAAAAATCAGAATGACTTTATTGTTGTGCTTAGATCAAAGAACAAATAGCTGTAGGGAATTCCATTAAAAATTACTCATGGAACATAGTGGTAGTATCTGTTGTTTAATATAGAGTGGTTTATCTTAATTTATATTTTGGTCTATATTCCTCTATTTGTCTTCACAGCAGTGTTTCTGAGTGATTAATAACTACCGATAGTATTCAGGCTTGCCTAACTGTGAAATTCAACTGCAGAAGCACGTATCTGTATTGTTGCTTCTCCCTATCTGTTGCAGATACTAGGGCCGAAGGTGTTACCACACAGTTTCTAGTACTTCAAAAATTATTCATGTATGATTCATTTTTTATTCCCTGTGAAGTGACGTGGAATGTATTGACTCAGGCTAGCCAGTGCAACATGCCAGTGTTAGAAGCATAGAGCAGTTTGGGTTGGGAAGAGTCTATAATTAGCTTGTCCAACTCCCCTGCCATGGGCAGGAAGACCTTCCGCTAGACCAGATTGCTCAAAGTCTGAACCAGATAGAATTTGAACATTTCCTGTGATGGGGCATCCACAATTTCTCTGGATAGTCTGTTTCAGTGTCTCACTATCAGCATAGTAAAAAATGCCTTCCTTATGCTCAATCTAGTAATACACTTTTCGTTTAAAACTATTGCCCCTTTGCCTGTCACTACAGGCCTTTGTAGAAAATTTCTCTCCATCTTTCCTATAAAGCCTATTTAAAGGTTTAAATATTGCCATAAAGTCTTTCTTAAGCCTTCTCTTCTCCAGACTGAACAACCCAAATAACTCCATCCCCTGAATGGGGCCTACAAGAAGGTCAGTGAGGACTTTTTTACAAGGGCCTGTAGTGATGGGACAAGGGTCATGTCTTCAACCAAAAGAAGGTATATTTAGGTCCAGTAATACTTTTTTTATAGTTGCATATTACTGGATTAAGAAGATACCCTTGATATATCTCAAGAGTTTCCTGGGTGGGTTATGTCTTGGTGTGCTGCTTTTCCAGCAGATATCAAGATGACTGAAGTCCCCCATGGGATCAGAGCCTGTGAGTATGTTTCTTCCTGACATAAGAATGCTATATCATACCATACTCTCTCCTATCACACAGCCTGCAGTAAACACCAACCACAAGATTTCTTTTGTTAGCTTGGCCTTCAAATTTTTACCCATAACTCTCAACCCTTCCATTGCTTCTTTTCAAATGTTTCCTGTCTGTAAACAATGGATTGAATGCTCTTTACATTCAATCCATTGTTTACAGACAGGGCAGCCTCTCTACCTCTCCTTCCTTGCTTGTTCCCTCTGAATGGTATATGTCAGTTTTTGTTATCCATGTGTCTTTGTTATATACACCATATTTGAGCTCCTGGCCACACCCTGAGCCACCAAGTCATTCACTCAGTCTCCCTATCCAGCAGGACAAGGGGTGAAAATAAAATGGACAAGATCATGGGTCATGGCTCAGACAGAAATCACCCATTACTTTCACAGGCAAACCAGACTTGACTTCAGGAAAATTAATTTATTTTATTGCCAATTATAATGAGAATAAGATTGTGAAAAATAAAATTAAAACTAAAACCACCTTCACCTTCCCCCTCCTTTCTTGCAAAACTAAGCTTAAGTCATGACTCTTCTTTGTCCTCTCAAACATAAGCAGTGCAACAGTCAATCTCCACTGCTTCTTCTCCTCACACTTTTCTCCTGCTGTAATGTTGTGTCTCTTCAACAGAGTACAGTCCTCCACACATCTCCAATATGGACCTTGGACTGCAGCTCTTTAGGAAGAGTGTCAGTCCCCCATGGACCAAAGTTTCTGCCAGAAAAGCTGCTTCTGTGTGGGCTTCTCCACGGACTGCAGTTCCAGCCAGGAGCCTGCTCCAGCTTGAGCTCAAGCTGCAGCTTCTTTCAGGGCACCTGTACTTGCTCTAGCATGGAGTCCTCCATAGACCACAGGGTGCATTACCTGCTGCACCACAGTACTAGACAGATTGGAACCTCTGTGCTGGCATTGAGTGTCTCTTGGACCCAGCTGGAATTGTCTGTCGGACATGGGGACAGCTCCTGGTGTCTTCTTGTAGAAGCTCTTCCCATGAAAATCTTGCCATGAAAATAGAATACAGAGCTATATAACACAGGTGCTCCCCTTGATGTGTTGAGAGGCTACCTGGAACAGAAGCCAGACAGTATTAAAGGAATAAAGTATGTATTTATTAAAAAGGCCTTCAAAGAATACAGCTTGGGCAGTACAAGAGCCTGGCTGAGGCTACAGCCAAGATGAATGATGGCTCACAAGTTTTCACACTTTAGTAAGTTTTAGTCCATTTTCATATTGGGGTTGATTGTCCAATTACAGCTTCAGGTTTATGATGTCCCACCCTCCCAGATCCCTCTCCTCAGTTTGCTGTTGTTTACACTTTTTCAGCCCGAAGTTGCAACTGTGTCCTTGGTTCTCTGGCTGGAAAAGGATTGTTTTGTTGAACTACACTGTGAGGAGAACTTGATAACACTTTATATGAAGTTCAGAGTTACACACTAATGCAGTACAGAATCTGGAAAACATGAAAGCTAAAACTTAAGGCATCACTCTGTTAATGCCTAGTGCATCAGCATCCCCTATCTCTTTTCTATTATTCAAAATTCCACCCTTTTCTCCCACTTAGTCTAGTTTAAAGCTCTCCTTTTAAGTACCTTTGCCTCTATACATACTTACGAGCTAGTTACCCTCAAAAAAAAAGACTCAAGCTATAAACTTCATCCTAAGAAATATCCCCAAGGACTCCTTTTGAAAGATTTTATCTGCAACAGGAAAGGATCTTAGGAACAGAATTTTAGCATGCAAAGTCTTGAAGTCTACATGGATTATGCAGCTGAACAGGCATTGGCTCTGTTTTACTGGCTTTTGTGCCATGATGGTGTCTGTGTAAGTGTTGGTGCCTTGGGTGTTTCCCAATGTATTGGTGAGGGATGAATGCCAGGGTGGAGGCTTGTGACCTGGATTTCTCTATCCCATTCTTTCTCTTTTCAGACCACTTGTAGTCAATTACTTCTTTTTTTTTCACTTTTTCAGTTGTTCTATGTGTTTGCAAGAGTTCTGAGATCGCGAACTTTTGGAAACTTTTCTGTGCTTTATATGAAGTGTTGTGATCAAAGTCTCTATGGCAGACATCCCTGGGGTTCATGTGCTTTGTGTCGGTAGCCTTATGTTGGTTTCCTCCTTCTATTTGTGGCTAAATTTTAAAAGGAAGTTTCAGACATTTGTGGAAGTGACTCAAAGTCATTCTTCGTTGCCAATTTAGTTACAGCTCACTTGGCGTTTTGAACTGCTTTAGCAACTGACTGCTATTCTTTTGGAATGAACTAGAAAAGTATAAGCAGCAGGTAAAATATATTAAAAGCTGCATTCACACGGATCTTCTCACTGTTAAAATGATCATAATTTTCCAAACTCACTTGAGATGTACACAGTATGTATCCTTCCTATAATCTCTTTGATATATTTTATAAAGTGCTCTTAATTATAGGTTTCTTCAAAATATCCATTTTCCTATTATGTAGATAAAATACACCTTCAAAATGCAGTTTCCCTCATTGTGTGATATTCTCATTATCAGTCTCCATAGCATTGGAATGGAATGACCTAAAACAGAGCTTGAAAGACTCTGAGGTCCTTCACCTGGCCTGCTATTCAGTGTCTGCCCTGAACAGACTCTTAGTTGGGTGAGTTTCCCTACTCCTCTCATCTCTTTTCATCAGTCACCCTCACATCCAGAGACACATTTTACCTATGACTCTACAAATCACCCCCCAAAAAACCAAGCAAAAAAACTCCAAACAGATAAAGGCAGCTCCTCAGTATCTACTCAGATATGCAGTGTTTGTGTGCTCATGTGAAAACAATGTCTGTGTGTGTATATGTATGGGCATAAATATGTTTATATCTCTGTGTGTACATAAACTTCTACAAAATGTGAAAAACTATGTATTATTAATTATAAGTCTATGTATTATAATCCTGTATTCAGAAAATGAATGTCTCTGTTTCTTTTTACAGATTTCTTTTTTTTTTTAATAAATACATTAAATGAAAACTTAAAAGTAAAAAAAAGTTCTTTTGGCATATAGTTATAAAATGAGAATGGGAGCAGAAACTACCATAAATAAGGGGAGAGTTGGCTAGATAAAGGTCTAGCAAGAAACTGATCAAACAGGAGAGTGTCAGAATAGCATATACAGATGTGGCATGCATGTCAGTTGCTTTTGAAAAACAAGTTCTGTATCACAAACCCAGTAACCAACTTTTCTGCCAGACTGATCATCTTTTCATTTAGTCCCTAACATGGAGTAAGTAATAACAGAATTGCAATTCCAGCTGCTCTGGGAGATTTTAAAACTCTCTTAAGATAATAGAATTTTCTTAAAGTTCATTCTACTTCCTTTTCCTATAGATTTTTATACATCAGTGTTTCTATGTGTTTGCCCGAGTTCTGAGATCGTGAACTTTTGGAAACCTTTCTGTGCTTTATATGAAGCGTTGTGATCGAAGTCTATATAACAGAATTATCCCTAGGGTTCATGTGCTTTGTGTCAGAAGCCTTATGCGGGTTCCCTCCATCTATCAATTGTTGATGAATATTGTTATCAAGACAGGATACAGTGTGGTTTCTAGCAGTTCTAGCTTTTTTCCTCTGAACTGGGGCATTTTAAAAGAGGTTGTTTCAAACTTGTTTTGATTGTCCAGGCTCAACAGCTGAGAAGGCCAACAGCTTGGCCAGGCACCACAGAAGAAATTCTATACTGAAAAGCAGTAATAACACTCATATTTTAAGAGGTGATAGTGATGGGAATTGTTGAAGTCAGTGAATTTATTTACTACATGCCTTCATATTTTAGCTTTCTTTTCTTTGTATCTAGTTGCAGCAACAGGAAAGTGATTTGTTTCTTATTTGCAAACTCCCCCAAAAAATGACTGAACTAGATCAAGAGATTAATACCTCACCACATTTAATTATTTTATATATTACTATTCTTTTTGAAAATTTTCAGACCCTTTTGGTAGAAATCCTGCCTTAAAGTGTTGATCTTTCTGTCTTTTATTATATATTTTAAAGACATTGTCTTAGAAAAATTACTTATAAGGGGCAGACTATGTTTTGAGCAACATATCAGACTATAAATAATTTTAAAAAATGTTTTAATTAATTAGTTGCTCAAGTAAATTTCAAGACTAAAAGACATGTTAGGCTTCTCATTTTTTGCTTGATATATTTGATTCATGACATAAGAAAAAGCCAAAATAATTTAGAAAACCTCATGGAGAGTAACATGGGTATTTTAGCAGGTTGTATCTGCTGTGATTTGACACTGGCCAAATGCTAGGCACTTACAAATATTTGTTTCACTGCTCACACAAAATATTATTGTGGGTTACTCTCAACAGAAAATAGTATTGCTCAAGGATAAAAAAAAAGGTGCTATTTTTTCTTCTAGTATTTTTTTTTTTTAATGTTTTGTTGAATTTTGTTTACTTTTTAAGAATTTATTATTTATTTAGTATCTGTGGTTTAATTGAGCTACTTCTAGATGGAATTAAGACTAATTTTACCATTAATGATTATAAAGCATAAGGAGTTACAGAAATAAAATATAGTAAAGTACCTCTGGATAAAGACTGTATACAATTTAAGAAATCAGGACAGCAAAGAGATGATCAGATGATGAGAGCTAAATAAAGTGTAATGAGTAATCAGGTATCATAAAGATGCTATACATTCCAATACAAATATTCTCACTTCTGATGCATCTGTCTTTACACTAAATAGATTTAATGCAAGGTGCAAGAAGTACTCTACTGAATTAGATCAAAGATCCCTGTCTTATAATTATGTCTATAGTAAATAACTTTGAGAAGGAGCAGGAAAAGGGTACTGTGGTGATTTTTTACTCAGAACATTTTCTCTCTTACCAATTACTTGTGGCTTTCACAGTGAAGACTATTTTATGTGATAGCCCTCACTGTGTTTTAACTCCCATTTGTTGGATTTTTTTGACATATGTAATGTAATCTCTCAGTATCATAACATTCTGTAGATCTATAGTTTGAATAAATACAGTAGAAATAAGCATGTTGTATAGAACAAAATATGGATAAAATTTTCTCGACGGTCTTACATACTTATTGCATTTTCACTGAGGTGATCTGCTTGGGACTTCAAAGGTTTCTAAAACTTTTGGTCTGAAGTAACTGCCCTGTTATTTTAGTCCCTTCGTGCACTTAGTGGTCATGAACTCCATGGCTGATGTTTACATAACTGGGTGTGTAGGATGATTTTTAAGTCTTCCAGCCGAGCTTTCCAGCCTGCTTCAAGGTATGCCTGGAAACAGCTCTGCCAGTGTATGTCTGAGGCGATCAAATAGCTCTCAGTATGGGAAGAATAAACCTTTGATGGTATGGCTTCAGAGCTTTGTAGCTAATGTGACAATGGACATTCTCCCACACTTCAACAGTAACAGATCCCACCACTGTCTAGATGTCTCTCGGAGTAAGGTGGAAATCCTGTCAAACTTCCTGGCTTCAAGCAAATGTCTCAAAATCCTGGGGACATTAGACTTTGAAGTTTGGGCATTCCCAGTGCTAAGATTTTGAGGAAGTAACAATTTTTATTAGCTCTGTCATCACAGCATTGGTGCAAATGACATAATGAATCGCTGCTTCCTAGTCAAATCAAGCCCCAAAAAATCCAAACAAAAAGCAACTACCCCACACACACTCTCAAAATCCCCTTAACCAACCATCAAAAAACCCCTTTTAGATAAGAAGCAGAGGATTTCTTAAATGAAATGCAAGTCTATATGATTAGGCAATTATGAGCCTGTGTGCAAATTGAATCATTGGGCAATCTCAGAGGACATATCTTCCCATGACAGCTTCAGCTAGGTTTGTGGAGACTGAGGACCTCTTTTTGCTCACTTCAGCTTACTGAGGAGGAGAAGTGGAGAGGTAGGTGCTGGTCACTCCTCCCTGACATCCTGTAATAGGAGGCCTGGGGAGGATTCACAGAGGCATCAAGGGAGGTTTAGATCCAACAGTTAAGAAACATTTCTTTGCCAAGAGAACTGCAAACACTGGAGCAGGCTTCTGAGAGAGGTGGTTGGTGCCTATGCCTGTCACTGTTTAACAGGCAGTTATAAAATGCCTTTAATACTCCAACTTTTGCCCAATCTGAAGTAGTCAGACTGTTGAATTAGATGATCATTGAAGGTCCCTTCCAGATGAACTTAACTGTTCTACTCTGGTCTAGTTTTACTCAGTTCTTCCAGTCTTCTAATTAGGAGTTCCAAAAGAACCTTTCTAGACAGATCTGATTCAGTGAATACCCTGAGCCAATAGGACCTGCCTCTCTAAGCCCATACTTTGAAAATCACATCTGATACAATATTCAAAGGTTGCTATGCTAGACACTAATTTCCTCTAGAAAATGAGATCTTCATCCTCACTAAATAAACCATTTTAGGAGAGAAGAGTCAACTTGACTCATATTGAGTACATCACATGAATAAACTAACAACACTAACCAAGTTCATATAGAATAGAGGGGTATTTATAATATAGAGGTAATTTAGGCAAGTACAGCAGAGTAGGGAGAAGGCACCAACCCAGGCAGCAGGTCCCAGAGCAGCCATACTCTTTTCTCTCCCTGCCCTCAAGTATCTAGCTGGTGAGATTTCAAACGCCCCAAGGTCACTCTAACATACACTGTCTGCTCTCAAAGTTTGGAACTGAGAGAAGCAAAGATGAGTTGCAGCTGCTTTCTGCACAATTCCCTTAAGATGAACTAACCTCATATCTCTTGTGATTTTCTGTGGTGGCAGCAATAACAGCAATCATAGCAGTTTTTTCCCCCTCATGTTGAACTGCAGCTCAAGAGGAGTAAAATATGTCATGTGCACTCTTGCAGGCTTGAAACTGAATGGCTGCGACTGGAGAATAAATTATAACATTATATTACAAAATATTGACAATTTTGTGGCTATTCAAACAGTGGCATGATAGGGTAGGCAAATTTTGGATTGGGAATGAGAAATTGCACTGCGTTTCTATCACTAATTATGGAATCCTAATTATTTTAACATAATCATGGACATAGCTAAAAAAAAGTTGTTCATTTTACCTTCCTTAATTCTACTTAATGGATTTTAAATAGTTATTATGAAGAGAAATCTTGCTTGAATCAGTTGATTAACTCAGTTGATACATAAATGATGTTTTCTGTATTTTCCTGCAAAGCTCATAATATTGTCTTATTCAGGAATAGAAAGTTCTATTTTAATTTTTTGTTATTGCTGTTGGTTTGTTTGGTTTTTGGGGGGATTGTTTGTTTTGTTGTGTGTTTGTTTATTGGTTGGTGTTTTTTGTTTGGTTTTTTTTGGGTTTTTATGAAGAAAACCCTTTAAAACTATCCCTTTATTACTCATATGAAAATATAATTTGCTCCTACTCTGGTTTGTTGTGACTTGCCTTGGATACACAACAATTCTGTTTCAATGATTCCCTATAAAGAACTACTATTTTGTAAAATAATCACATAATTGCAGCTCTTAACATTTTGTCTTCCACTGTCTTTTTTTTTTTTCTAAAAGCAAAAACACAGTTATAGTGAAAGAAAAGCATTATTAAAACTTGTCGGGTACTTTCTCTTTTATATGGCAAGATACTAAGCTGTTTTCAAAGAACTAAAGAGAATATATCAATGTTTTGACCATTATCAAAGATTTTATCTGTATTATACTTTTACAAGATTGCAGGATGTTTCATGGTACAGTTTTTCTGATGCAGCAGTAGATTGTATGCTTGCGAAATTGTTTGGAAATAGCTGCCATGAATTTAGTGGAATGATGAAGGTGCTCAATTTTATTTACCCTCAAAAGTGGAAAGGAAGAATAAATTCCACTGTTCTATAAATTATTTCACTTCTTGTGTTTCTTTGTGTGAGGAATGCACACAGGAAAGGATTCTTTTTTGATTTTCATCCAAACCAACGTTCTTAGTTGAAAGCCTTTTGTTTACAGTATTCTTCAATCCATATTGATACATGTCTATATCATTATAGACATAATGCACCCTTTAAAATATTTTAGACTTCCAATTTAAGGAAAAAATAAACAACAATTATATAGCTGGATTGTATTGAATGTTAGCTATTGAATTTAGGTGGTACTGGATTGATTTCAGTGGGAATATTGACTTTTATCATGCTAACTTTTTTTATAAGTCCTAGAAAATACACCTCTAAAGGAAAATTTGAAATCTTGAATACTTACTTTCCTTGGCAAATGTATTTTGATGTTAGCATGTGCATTTTTAAAATTACTTTGACTAAAGCTTCACATTCTCATTTGATTCAACAAAGGATGACTAGTTGATACTGATCAAATATTCAGTGGGGAAGACAGAAAATAGCTAACATGTTTCTACAGAAAAGTCACCTACACTTTCTTTCCAAATGATAGTGCAGTTATAAGACTATGTTACTGAAATGCCTACAAGCCAATTTAATTAGTCAGCTAAATGAAACTGTCAGAAATTTAAGAAACATGTTTTTAGTAAATTATAGCCTTAGGTATTTCTTAATTTGCTCTGTAACTTCAACTGGAAAACCTGTTTATAATATAGTATTTGTTCAGCATGGATGAAGGTAGCTTCACATTTTCTTTTATCTTCTTGCTGTCTGGCCATTTCACAGATGTTCAAATTTAATAAGAAGGAAAGTGTCTGGAGAGATTCAGTAAAAAAGGGAGGAAAAAATGATATTTAGGAGTTTCATAATTCTGTTCTTGCCAGCAACAAAGTGAAGATCAGGTTTTTGTTTCAAATTTTAGATTATGGAAATGAATGCTACAGAAAAAATTAATAAGTGTAAAATTATGGTAATTATAGCCATGGTAACTAAATTTCTTCATGCATTAGAAACTAAAGGCCTGTGATACAGTACTTTAGGTCAGGCATGGTATCATTGACTCACAGCATATTTGTTCACAATAACCCTTTTATGAAGTATGTTTAAGTAGTCTATTAAAGCACAAAGATGTTTCATAATTTAAAAATAACACCTGAAAAGAAAGAAAGAGGAAGTAAAAAAGTGTTAGGCAGAGATGCTGAAGTGCCAGAATTACCGTAGCCTTTCACTTAAATTGCATAGTTACTTACTTATAGCCCTTCTCCACTTATTTTGTAGCTGTATGTTGGAAGACAGTGGTGGAACTCCTCCAAACACTGTTTGGGCAAAAACTTTGCATCGTCAGTGTATTTTTGTGTGTTTAATGCAGAGTATTGAGTAAGCACAACATGGAAACCATGTTACATGATATAGCACATTGAAAGGTAGAACTGATACAGGAGTAGAATTATTCAACCATTACTTCCAGACATACTACAGAGTTTGCCTGTAGTGCCTTAAGAAAAATGATTGAAAATACTCATGCTTTCTCATGTCTATATTCTACAAGAGTTAAAGAGAGAGAACACCAAGATTTAGTAATGCATATGCAAGAGAGTTTTGAAATGCATCAAATTCTTAATATGTAATTCCTACTTACCACTTGTGTTATTGCCAGAACACTCCATTATGTCAATTCTATGCAAAGAAAATAATTAATTTCTTTAGAAATTTGCTCGGTTTTATCCCAGTTTAGAAATTTGCTCGGTTTTATCTTCATCCATTAAGACTGAAGCAATGTCAGTCTGTTACAAAAAAAGGCTTCTCATTAAAGGATCTGTGTAAACACAGAATCAATTGTATCACTAGGAAGGCATGATGTGCTCAACCACACTTCATCTCACTCAGTTCAGCTGGCTTCAGCTTGGAATTTTCTCTTGCCATTGAGTTGGAGTCTGAGAGCAGGGACAGCTAAAGGCTGGAAAATTAAGTACTGACTTCACTGTGTTTAGACTTTGAAATTTGGCACATCAGTATTATTTGAGCAGTCCTTGTGAGTCCAGTACACAACTCTGTGACATGTAAACAGTTCAGCAAATTCAGAAATACTGACTCTTCATTTTTGTTCAAGAACTTAGACATTTATGCAAACTAAAACAAAGATATATAATTATGGTAAATATTGATAATTTTGGTTATATATAATTTGGTTATATTTGGTTATATATCAATTACATTACCTTCAGTTACTACTGTGAACAATACAACCCATGCATACATTCAAGAATTCTTCCAATTAAAAAAATTGTAATTTGTCTGGAAAGTAACACTGATCTGTTCCTCTAACTTTTTTCTTTGTTTGCCAACAATCCTGCTTTACTGAGTGACAACTTTGAATGATGCCTCTATGCCAAATTAGACGAACTCTCTAGATAAAGAAATTGACACACAGATAAAAAAGTAGTTGTTGATTCTCATTTTAAATTATTTATAGGTTAAGCCTCTTCTAAAGGAGGCAGTCTCTGGTATGTCTACATTACCAAGGAGCACAATGCAAGTTAAGGTAAACCTGTAGAGCAAAGCAGTCTAATGCTAAGAATGGGACACTTAAAATGTATCTTCATGAATTTACTTCTAACTGATTCTAGATGGCTTCCATGCTCTGAATTTTCATAAGCAGATGCAGCATATCTTCTGATTTCCCTTAACACCAGTTGAATCCACTTTGTCAGCTACAACCTCCCTACGTGATGTATTCCAAAGAGAGGTAATGGAGATAATTCAGTTCTAAACCTACACATAAACAGAATAGTAATGCAGATGCTTTATTTACATGTTAGATAATACAATAAAAATCAAATAAACAAAACAGTCCAATGCCTGTTATAAATTTCAGATCAAAGACAATAAATTACTTGTTGGACAAATAATACATATCTTTATCAATATGTTAAGGTATGTTCCTTCAGACAGTAGGATGCAATTTTATTTCTCTATCTTCTGGAAATCAGAATGCAAAAATCTGCCATCTCTTGAGTATTTGCATATCAGATGTTTTGTACTATCTACAGGTAGATTTAGGCAACATGCCTCAGTTCAGTGCAGAAGGTTTGCTTGAAAAATGTAGCTTCAGGGATTCTGTATTTCCAAATAATTTTAGTGATATTTCATTCTACTGTGTAATAACATTTTCCAGAAAATAACATAATTCTGAGCAGTCTCCTTCAAATTAAATAACCTGTAATTTACTTTTCCACAGGGAAAATTTCAGATAAATAGTCTCTTTTTTATATCTGACTAGTAGCATTACACTCATTACCAAAACAAAAATGCCCACGTGAGAAACTAGAGTTAAGTGAATAATTGACTAACTCTCTTATTCAGTGAACACCTAGCCCATGAGCAAAATTTAAAGGAAAAAAAAAATATCTCGGTGAATAATTCTAGATTTGTAGACTGTGAGTCATTTATTGGATGAGCATTTTTTATGTATATAGGATTCATTCTTACTAAGTCCTTCTGATATGCTACATGAATTACGTGCAGCTGTTTTCTTTCACAGATGTATGAGCATAACTCTAACATTAAATATTCTGGAGCAGTGCTCACTTTTCCTAAATCAAAACATTTTTGATTTAGAATTTGTAGGATTTATTTAAAACATGTTGCACCTATAAACACGATTTTTAGTGATTTTATAGTTATTACAATATGAAGGAAAAATAATTATGTAATTTTATGGCTGGAATTTATCAATGTTGTCCTCCCTGTGTATTCTTTTTGTAGTGTTGAGGTACTTTGCAATTGTTATTTAATATCTTCTGAATTTTAATTTTAACTGCTCTTCGCAAAGAAAGATTGTTAATATTTTCTATGCTTTTCAAATGGAAAATTTAATTATTGAAAGCTTTGGCAATAGCCAGGATAAGCAGTGTCTCATCCAAATCTGTATGTTTGAAATACCCATCTGGGAACATCAAGTTTGGATTTTAAGTTTATGTTCAGTTACTCTCTGAGTTTTACAGAGAGACAGATCAGACTGTGTTTTATGCCAAAGATCCAGGGAAGAGAAATCTAAGCAGCAGATGATATCACTGTCACAGTATGGAACTGTATCAAAATCTCCAAGTGACTCTGTCATCAGTTTATGTCAAGTGGTAGAATTATTTTTTTTTTTTCAGAGAGAGGGATAGTACTGTGTACTTGAAGGACTGGTAGACAAGTTGATACACTAAAGTCTATAAGTTTATGAGTTCCTTTAAAATTGAGGTGCTGAACAATAATGAGAGTATTTGATGCAGGTGATTAATATTTGGTTTACAGAAGGCAGAATTTAATACTTCAGATTTCTTAAGTGGAATGCTGGTGATTATACACTTTCTAGTTTAGACATTCTATGATACATTTTTCAGCTTCAGAAGGCTCCTAACCTCAGACATCAGGGAGTCTTTGTTAGTAAGTGAAATTTTACTCCTAATGAATGACAGTCTCCTGAAAAAAATTGCTGTGCAGTCTCTTATCAGAATTTGATATACATTTTACTTAACAGAATATAAAATAGGCTGTGCCCATAAAATCCCCTTTCAGTCATCCCATTTCCCTCCTCTGAAAATCTGAGAAGGAGGTTGAATGATTAGCTCAGTCCACTCAAAATCTATGTGTTTTATGTCATTGTTCAGAAGAACTGCCTATCTATATGATTTTCCTTTTGGAGATTATGTAAAATGATGACATGTAGTGATACATATATCTTTTGCCAAAATATAAATAGCAGACAGAGACATAAATACCTAAAGGAAAAGACCACATGTATATTCCATTCCTTGCTCCTGGCTTTTCCTGCAGACTTAGTAGAGGCTCATTAGTATTTTCTTGAAGAACCAGTTAGACCTGGTGCCTGCAGACTCCATCAGTCTCTCTTACACATCTCTCTGTGGGGCTGAGCTCCCCATAGTTCAGTGATTATGAAATACAGGTTCTTTGTTCAGTGTTGATGTGAATGAGTCTCTGTGTCTTCTTCACATTAATTTTAAATGTTATCATACCTGACAGGTTTCTTTAATAACATTTTTCATATCCATAATAAAAATTACATTGCAAGCACATAAAAGGTTCTCCAACACCTGCAATATTCACCTTCTGTGGTAATTATGCACATTAAAATTGTCTTTATAAATGACTGCCAAAAGGACAGAGTTGGAAGAATGTGAACAATTCCCAGAGGATACTCAGTCTATCTTCCCCTTTTTCTTTTTTTTTTTTTTTTTTCCTACTGCCCATGACTTGCTTTCCCCTTGTCTACAGCTTCTAAGCAGAATCATTTGAAAGTGAGCTAAAATTTTCTGCAAACTAAATAGGCAGATCCCTTGTTTCTGGTTTGATGTTTAGAATGGAAGCTCTTAAGGGAATCTTTTTGGTAATGCATGTGTAATGCTTAGTTTTATGAGGTACTAGTCTATGACTGGAAATTTTGTCTCTGCAATAATACAAATTGTGAATAATAATAAGATTTGGGCAATAGACACGTATTGTCAGCTAAGTGATTGGAACAAAGAAGTTCCCAGGGGACAGTCAGGAATTTTATTTCTTAAAGAAAACTTAATGTGCAGTTATTATTTTTCTCTCTATTATAACACATCTTATTTTGGCAGAGTCTGTACTAACAAGTGGGATGTGATAGCACTCAGGAGAATAGTCATATTTGTGTTGTTCACACCATTTCTGATTAAAATAGCTTCTCCCAGTCATTTGTAAAATCAACCTGTTTCCTATGCAAAGTTGCACTTTATAAGTTTTGACCCTGAAGCTATTTGCCCAAAACTTAATCATCACTATACAGACAAAATAACTTTTAAAGAACTATGGCCTCTTAGTCAGTACATTTTTTTGTTTGCCTTCTAAAACACTACCCAATCTCTTTGACTTCAACTACATCTCTCTTTCCCTGCCCATTTTACGGTTTAACTTGGACATCACTGCTGGAATATCCACAAACTCTCACACAAGCAAACTCATGCAAGGGGGAAACCACTACATCTGTTATACAGACCTAAAGCACAAAAAGCTGTGTGATTTGTTCTTAGATATGAAAGAGGTCTGTAGTGATGCAGAGATATGAAGATATCTCTCCTGTGCTTTAACCAATTGTTAAATTTTATACCGTGTAAGATTTATTTCTTTATAAACTTCTTGCTGATATATACTGCGATGAGACCCCTGTCATCCTCAAGTTGGAGCTGACTTTCCATTTTATTTTTTTCTTTTTTGAAGCAAATACATCAGAGCAAAAGCTTCTGTTGCTAAATCTCTGCTTTATTTGAAAGATTTCATATTAAATAAAAATAGAATTACTTGGAAATATAGCAAATCCTTATGTGCTGCCTTGAAACAATCTCAACAGGGGGCTTAGAAAGAAGTCCCATGTTACTTGTCTGCTCTGCCCTTGCCAGGTTTGTCCTCCCCTCTGTTTGTGCGATGCACTTGAGCATCTTTTGGTGGTTTCCTGATTCATAACTACCCTGTCTACTCTGTGTTCCTAGGAAACTGGTTTTTAATCTCATACCTTATGCTGGCCTCAGAAATGCCCTACACTTCTATGAGCCATCTGAATGCCGTCTTTTCTAGAGCCGTTGTTTCTGTTCATGATCAGTTAGTTAGAGCAAAGGGATTTCTCTCCATCCCAAAATTACAGATAGTCCTTTGTGTTCATCCAGGGCAAGTTGAACTTGTGCTTCCTGGCTCCTCCATTTTAATAGCATAAATGTATCCCAGTAACCACACAGTAAACCTTGAACAAACAAGCATCTCCATAACTTTGTCATACATGCTAAGATAGACGTACTCCTGATATCAATGAATTGCCACCAAATCTAGATCAAGCATTAAAATTGAATTGATCTCTTTTCCCCTAATGGTATTAGGTCTGGCACATCTCTGTAGATGGACAAAATCTTTTATATGCCACTTTTTTTTAGGTTACTGGAATCCTATAGGCATTTATTTTCATTATTAATGCTGAGAAAATTAATCAAATTTAATTAATTCAATACAAGGAAGTGTAATGTACTGCTTTCTAAACTCTTTTCTTCCCTAATTCAACCTGTAAAATAATATTGGCATAAACAGTTTCTTAGTTAAAAGAAGAAACAGTTCCAATTGCTTAATATCCCCCAATGGAACTGTGAAAACATGTATAAAAATAGCTGCAGTTATTTTTGTTGTCTGAAATTAGGTCCACAAAAATAATGGTTTAATTTTCTGCAAAGTTTCTGAATAGCAGAAAACATTTTCAGATACAGGACATTTTGAGACTTTTGTAATGGCAAAGTTCTCCTAAAAGGTTGTAAAGTATTTTCTTCTTCTATTCTGAATAGATTGTATTGAGGCTGTTGTTGGCAAGCCTATTAATGTATCATTGCAAGTTTGTATCATTTATTTATTAATGTATCATTTGCAAGGTGAGAATACAGTTCTGTCATGCCATGCTCTGTGCAGACATATAATGACTAAGGCATAGATTTTTGTCTTGAACAGATATGTTTAAGATATTCCTTTGAAGAGAAAATCTGAAACCATGGAAGAGCTCTACCTCTAAAACATAATTCTGTGTGTAAGAATTACTTTGATAATACTAGAATATTGTCAAACTTATTCTCCTCCTTTAGATGGCTTGTTTTTTACAGAAATACAATTTCACTGATTTCAACAAATATATACCAAATTTGCATCGTGGTAAGCAAGAAGAGACTCTGACTCATGGTTTATTTTACCTACTTGCCAGTTGAGCACAGAATGTTCGTGTTGACAGGCACCTAAATAGTTACTGAAGGAGCACAGGGTGAATTATATAATAGTTTTTCTTAATGTAAGCCAAATATCTCTGGATAGAAAAAGAGGAATTAAGCAAACATAAAGACAGTTCTGGATTCAAGACAAAGAATTTAATTTGATGTAACAAATTAAAGTTTAACAGTGAATACTGTCTATATCAAGGGGCAAGAAAGAATTGCAATTAAGAATTCACCCCATTATTAACCTCTAGCTATTTTTGGCATAATTTAAACAAATTATTAGGATTCTTGATTGGGAAGAAGAGAGCTTACACTAATTTCATCCTTTCCGTGTTACTTTGTGTGTCAGAAAAGAAATCAACTTTAAAACCACATTGTTACTGAGAGGATCTAAAAATTTAGATCTAAAAACTTAGAATAAATCGCATGTATTGATTAATCTCTTTTCAATTATATTGTAAATACTTCGCATATGAGGAACTAAGACAAGAAATTTGATAAATTTTTCTTGAAAAAAAAAGTAAGTGAAACAAATTGCATATGTAAGCTATGACTGTAAAATAGATTTAAAATCAGTCTTTAGCTGACTACCTTTCAGACAAACTTTGAACAAAATTCAAAAGATGACCATTTTTGAGACTATATTGATTTTGAAAAAAAAAATCCCACAAAGACTATGAGTGTTTTAATTAAAAAAACTTCTGAAAAATAAAGCAGATATAGTCTTCTGGTTATGCAGCACATGAAGATGATTTTAAAGAGACTGGTATCTCACTGCAAAGTCATGTCATGGTAACATTTCTATGGCAGTACCCTTGCCTTCTGATACCAACACTGATGGCTATTTAAAAAAATGTTTGGTTCATTTTATGAGCTTAAAATATAAGTTAGTTCACACAGTTCAGGTGTTGTCTTTTGTTCAGACTTTTGTCAGTTCTCTGTACCATGTTAATTTCTAAAATTCAGTTTCTCTTCTAGATGTGAATAAAGCTGAGTAGGTACTGATATGCATGACGATAAAATGTTCAAGTTGTCTGAATAATTATCCATACAATTTGAGGATATTATATCCTTGTCTGTGCAGCTAGTCGAGCAACTATCTTTTCTGGGGAAACCTTCCCGAATTTAGTGGAGTAGAAAGCCCCCTCATCTCTCCCTTATTCCATCCTTATGCTTAAAAAATAACAGAGCATCTTGCAAAGCAGAAATCTGACAGCTGTGAAGCACTGACATATTTTTAGGTGTGTGCTTGGAATCGACTTTTGGTGCCTCATTTATTGTAGATCCTTTTTTATTGTATTTTTTATACTTGCTGTGCAGTTTCTATATCTTCTACCTTGTTATACTTTATTTCTATCTCATATTGTCAGCTCCTTTTTTTTATACTTTCAGTAGAAAGGCGAGCCTGAAAATCAGTATCTCCCTCAAGGCCATTAAAACCAATAATTAGTGGGATAAGAGTAAGTTGCCATAGCATCTTTAAATTTGAATCATTGGAGTCCAGTGCTTGCTGCTTCCTCTTTCTTTACCAGCTACGCAGTCTCCATGCCAGGCTTTATGTTTGAGACCATACTGCTTATTCTGTGGAACAATACTTGTCCTGTGGCAGGGATTTGCCTGGAGTTGGGGTAAACCAACTTGAGCTTTAGTGTATTTAGAAAAGTTACCAATGATGAACGGAGAGGGGGTCACACTGCTTTTGTTCTTGAGGAATGCTGAAACCAGACTGACTTGTTGTACTAGGCTGAAAACAAACTAGAGGGAGATTCAAAGTCAGAACTACAATTTACTAGGAAAATTGAATTAAGGACAATCGTACAGAAACAGTGGCAGAGTCAGGATACAGCCTGACATCCTGTCAGTCAGGGTGGTGATAGCAGTGCAATTAAATGGTGGACATGGGTCTGTTGAAGTAGCGATCCTGTAAAACGGCCTGTTTTTTCTCTGAAGTTCCAGTGGTGATTATGTAGCTCTTGTCCTCTGGGAATCCAGTAGGCAGGGCTGCCCATGGTGTTCCAAACCTCGGATCACATTCATGTAAGAATGTTTGGTTCCTCCTCCTGGGCGGAGCATCTCACAGTGGGATGATGTAATTTTTGAGTCATGCAGGGAGACCTTGATTGCCCATTAACAGAGATAGCCCCAGAGGGTGTTATCAGGGATGAGTCATGGAAGAGATAAAGAACAGTGCCCTACCTGGCCTTAACAGCCTATGAAGACAGTATTAAAATACATACTTTAGATTATGTCTTACATTGTAACCTAAGACACTCATCAAGCCCAAAGTTAAGCATTATTAGGAAGAATTATATGCTAAGATAGACGTACTCCTGATATCAATGANGGTTGACTATGTCTGGGATTATGATTGGATCCAGCCACCCCATGGCTCCTCTTTGAGAAGGAGTTTTAAAATCAAGTGGCCTTTTCTGAAACCCTTGACTCAACAACAGAGTCTGTCCACTAAAACTGATCCAAAGCTTCTGTTTCGTTTGCAACAGTTCCCCCCACACTCCCTGCAAATAAGTGTTTTAAAGTTGAAGCCACAGAAGTTACTGTCCGTAGTAATGATCAAACCAGAAAACAAATTGTTCTGCGAAAACATGATCATTTTCATCATCATATCAATGGACAATTTCAGAAAAAAGCAAGCACAGGATTATAAACTTTACAAGTTGAAATTAATTCTAGTCACCAAAGTCCCATATCTAAGAGATCTAAGGGACTTGGAGGAGGGGAGGAGATTTTAAAAGCACTTTATTTAATGAAAAGGCTTTTGATAACACATGCTGTTATAGTCCAACATCATCTCTTCTTTGTGAGACAGAAAACACCGTATGTCCCATCTCCTTGCATTAGGTGTAGCATTTAAAATGCTGTAAATGTTGTTCTTTCACTCCTGAGTACAGACGACATTGAAAAAATTTGTGTCACAGCTTAAAATATTATTTTTTAAGTCCTATTAAATACTTTGGTTATGCTTTGTGTGCATAATTTAGGATACAGTAACAACTAATGATATTTTACTCAAGATTTTTATGATGTGATACCAAATTCTTCTCTTATGTATTCTTAAAAGAAAAATATTGAGAATTCTAAGTCAGGGAATTATGACTAAAATTAACTTATTCTGGTGCTAGTAAACTGCAAAAAGAACACTAGATTAGGACTGTCATGTCTAAATGTTGAATGGCCAAAGATCTGGGACATGGAGGAAAAAAAAGGTGAATTTTAAGTTTTGTCTTTTCATTTTCTAATCAGCATCCCACAGATTAATCATCTGTTTAATGAGCAGTAGCTGTTAGAAGGTGCTCAGATGTTGTGATGCTAAAAATGCTACAGCTGTGTAAGTAAAGTGGATATTTAAGTTGATTTTCTTTAGGCGCTTTGTCAAAAGAGATTAAAGAAACAAAATGGAAGAATGTTTTAAAGAAAGTAATTAGAATGAGTAGGTGAAGCACCTTACAGTACTGTGAGGAAGGCATTTGAAGAGAGGTGTTGAGATATGAACAGGGGAAATATTTGAAAGGTCTTAAAAGTAACGTCAAGTTAGGTCAAATGAAAAATGCAGTATAAAGGATAGCCTTTTGGTCTCAAGATTAAAGGTTTGGTTTGATGTACTTAATAAGAAGTAACAGAGGAATGAAGCAAAATAAGGTGGGTGAAGAAATCATTATACAGAGCACTTGATAAAAGAGTTTAAGAGAATTTCTGAGGCAGAGAAGAAAAATTAAATATTCCAGTTGGAGTGATGCAATTTGTATAAGATACCAAAATTCCAAATATACTTTAAAGTATGCAATATAAAGAAAAAAGATCTATTAGCATCCTTGGAAGAGTGTCTGAAAGAATGATGTGCACAGATCATCTTGACATCAACTTGACAGAATTTTATGCTATTAAGAAAATCGAAGGATGCTTTGAGAAAACAGGATCAACCTTAATACAACTGTCCATCCACTTACAGCTGCATATCAGAAAATCAAAAGAGAATTTAAAGAACTCTGAGATGAAGTGTGAGAGATTTGAACTCTTTCAATGCAGTAATGGCTCTTTGTTTTTTCTATAAGTAATCATTCTCTAGAAAAACAAAATTAATATATAATAGTGATTTTTTTTTTCTCTGATTCAGTATTTTTCTCTTTCTGTACTTGTGCAATCCTTTTAGGCCTACATCATTATGCAATAGGTAGTCATGACATTCAGAATTCAGCCCCTGTGTCACTTTTTAATGTTTTTTAATGTTTTTCTCTTTGCCTGTGTTGTTTGGTAATGGGTATAAAGGAGACACTTTGCAGACAGACTTTTAAAATCTCTAGGTTCACTTTTCAGTTAATTCATTAGATTAAAATAATTTGTATTCATTGTACAAGTTCAGGTCTGTAATTTAGAATACCCTGTTTTAAATTATGCTTATCAATAAAATAAGGATTTTCAACAGTATGTAATAAACAGATTTGTCATTTCATGCTGCAAGAAAAGACGTAAGAACTGCCCCATTAATGTGTTTGTCATACTGTTGTGTCTGTTCTTGTCATATTCACAAAAAGAAAAATTGACTTTACACTGGGCATCCCAGCAACGGTAACACTTGATATATCACAGCTATGCAGCCATAGACTCCTTTGAGAAGACAATAAATAATTTCTTGTCTATTTACATCAGTAAGTTGTTATTACTGAAAATAAAGTATGAAATCACAGCACAACTGAAGCGCATCAAGTGCTTTGCAGACCAAGACTGAGGTTCAAACTTTGTTTAATTTCAGTTTGTGTACAGATGAAGAGGCAGCTAAAACTTTTTGAAAGCAAATACAGAGACAGGAATGATACTTTAATTTTTGAATCAGGCGGTCTGGGCTTAAAATATTTAGATCAGAAATTGAAATTTATCTGCTAAAGATGTGTTCTTATGGCCATTAAGAGCCTGAAAGAAAAATCCTGTGGAACAGGATTTGTAATGAGAAAGTGATACAAAAGATAATAATGGGGAGATGTCTCTCTTGTATGTCTCTCATATACTTTCAACAAGTGCAATAAGCAAAAGAGGAATATCTTTGCTCTGAAATTTGGTCTCTCTGATTCTATTCTACTAGAGCGATCCCTTGTGTGATGTTCCCAAGAGGGGATATGAAATACATTAGATGTTTTATTTCTTCAGGTTTCTGGCTGGCTGAAGGGAAAGTAGCAGAATATTAGATGAACTATAGCCTGACCTAGGCAGTTGCAGCATTTATTAACTGTTCTCTCTAAACTCATTCAGCCACATTGCATTTTCAGTAAGTGATGCTCTCTTAAAAGGCAGATGTCTGGCCAAAAGCAGAAATTCCTTCAGTTTCTGTAGCCGGCTAAGCCTATTCATGTTCCTTGACAGGTGTCTCCTTTTTCCCTCAAGTAACAGAAAGAAAATCACTTTTGCTCCTCTTGGCTTTCCTGAGAAAGAGCAGCATCTTGGCTGTGTTCAGATTGTCACACTGTATAATCCTTGGTTAAAGCAGAGCAGCTACTGAATATCGTGGCGTAAATGGCATAAGACTCATACTCCAGACACATCTGTGTCTGTCAGTTTACATTAAGTCACAAAGAAGAGAGCAAGGCTGTTAAATTTCTTCTGGCAGGCTACAAATAGTTTGACCTCTGTGAAGTTTAAATCATTCATTCACAAATAAAGTTGTTTTCCTGTCACTATTTTTTCTTCTTTTTTTCCTTTATATTTCTTGCCGTAAAATAATTTCTGTTTCTTATGGGTGGTAATGATGAGTGACTTCTTGTTCTGTTCTGCAAGGGAAAGAGACTACACATCATGGATTTAGCCACGTTCAATTACAGAAGTTTTATCTTCAATTCTTAATCTGCCTACTGTAGAAATAATATTATAAGGTTCTTTTTTGGCTTTCTAAGATGAGACAACTTGCTGACAGATATTTGTGGGTACTTGGCAAACATAGCATAAATATGAATCTAGTAAAGGAGGAAAAAGGACACAAAATATGGAGCATGCGAAGCTTTATCTAAGACAACATAAATATATTGTTTATTTTCCAGTTTATTTAGTAAATCTGTGAGCATAATTTTTGTAGCAGCAAAATGACCAAATCCTCTTGCTTTTCAGTCTACACAGGGTTGTGAAACTATTGTGGTCTTCTTTTTTCCTGCAAAAAAGGGACACCATGTAGGAAGGAACCTGAGGTCCTGGTCAATAGCAAACTGACCATCAGCTAGCAATGCACTATATAGCAGTGAAGGCAAATAGCGTCCTGAGCTCCATTAGGAAAAGTATTGACAGCAGGTTAAGTCAGGTGATCCTGTCCTCTNCAGGTGATCCTGTCCTCTCCATTCAGCTCTGATGAGACACATCTATGTGGCTTTTAAGGGCTTGAAGCATGATGCAAGGAGGAGAGAGCTGGAAGTGCTCAGGGTAGAGAAGACTCAGGCACTTATATATGTGTATAAATATTTGATAGGAGGGAACGAAGAAGGATCCACTTCTCACAGATAATGGACAAACTGAAATACAGGATACTGTAGCTAAACAGAAGAAAACAGTTTTGGTTTGTTTGTTTGTTTGTTTGTTTTTCTTTTCTTTCCCTGATGGGCAAGTATTGGAACAGATGGTCTGGAGGAGTCTTCATTCTTGGAGATACACAGGACCTGACACATCCAGAGAGTAATGGAGTAATGCAGTCTCAATGACCAGAGTGTTGGACTGAGGATTTCCAGAGGTTCCCCCCAACCTCAGCAACAGCAGCTGGGTAGGTTGATCCTGGCTATTTCCTGGGTACCCACAAACTCAATCATTCCACCTCCTCAACAGGACAGAAAAAGAAAACGCAATGAAAGAAAATGTGGGTCAAGGTAAGACAGAGGAATTTGAGCAATAACTGTTATAAATGAAACAGACTTGACTTGGGGTAATTAATTGTCTTCAAAAGAAACAGGGTAGAATAATGAGAAGTAAGAGTAATCTGAAAATGTCTTTGTTCAACTAATTCTTTCTAACTTCTCCACCCCAAGTGGTGCAGGAGGATGCAGAATCCAGGTAATAGTCAGCTTATAGCACTTCATCTCTACTTCTCTTCCTCTGCTCCATTGTGGTGTTCTGCCTATGAGAAACAGGTATTCATTAACTTCTCCAATATGTCCTTCCACAGGCTCCAGTTCCTCAAGAACTGCTCCAGCATAGGTCATTGGACTGCTCTAATGTGAGTCCCTTATGGATCCACAGATCCTGCCAGAAAACCTATTCCTACTTGGCCTCCTCTCCACAGGATGCCAAGACCATGCTCCAACTTGAGTTCTCCATGAGCTGCAGGTTCCATGGAGTCATACACACCTGCTCTGCCATAGAATCCTCCATGGACTGAAGGTAGACTTCTATTCTACCATGGATCTCCATGGGCTGCAGGGGCACAGCTGCCTCAACAAAGTCTTCCTCAGGATCTACACCACATGCTCCTCCTCAACTGACCTTGGTGTCTGCAGAGCTGTTTCTCTCACATATGTTCACTTCTCTCTCTCTACAACTGCTGTTGTAGTGGTTTTTCACCTTACTAGATATGTTATCACCAACTGTCAACACTACTGATTAGCACACCTTTGGCTAGCCACAGGTTGGTCCTGTAGTCAGTCAGCTCTGACATGGGGGCAACATCTGGTGCCTCCTCACAAAGCCATCCTTGCAGCCCTGTGCACATGCCTGCTACCATAGCCCTGCCACATACACAAAGTACAATCTAACCCTAAGATTCTTTAAGTGAGGTGAACCCTTTACTGGTTCTTAGGGTCAGGATTAAAAGCATGAGAGACAGAATTCTTGTTCAGACTTAGTTGTTTTGTTATTTCTTATGTAAGTTTACAGCTTCACTGACCGTGAATCCTTCTACATGCTAAGTTAACAGAGCAGAAATGGAGTGCAGAGTTCTGTCTTCAAGGTTTTTTTAAACCTAAACTACCCAATTACAAGATGCCAACTAATTTATTTTAACTTCTAATTTAATAACTAGCTACCCATAACCCACACTGTGTATTTTTCCAACCAGTCACACAAAATCACCCAAACTTGTGAAGAAGAAGAAGACTACGCCCTAAACCCTCCATCTTATTATTTATATATTACTACATCCCAAAAACCTTAAATTCTAAATTTTTCACTGTGATAATACACTTCTATTCAACTGAACACTCACAATTTCAGTACTATCACTCAAGTTTGTAAAGCCATGTCCTCAGGTCCAATGTAGTATGTCTTTGTGGATCATTCCCTGTCAGCACAGAGTCTGAAATTCTTTGTGTCCCGGGTTATGACGTTTAACTACTTGAATGTGCTGGTTTGACTTGATTGGATAGTTTTGAGGTATTGACATGTGAGTAAACCAATGAAATGGGCCGCACTGTTGTAGTTGCTCTGTTGGAGTTAGACCTGGCTAGCCCAGAACCCCAAGGTAAAACAACAGGACACAAGGTAGCTAGATTGAAGGACAGCTCAATTACTTCCTGGCAGCGAGGGTCCAAAGAGTTTAATGCAAAATGAGTCCTAGGGGAGCAGGGGAAGTGAGGGGAGGGGGGGGCGGGG
>VYXF01004997.1:98165-118343 GCA_013397295.1 Polioptila caerulea
ATAGCAAACGAGAGGTGCTTCCCTCCCTAAGTGAACTGAAGAAAGACTATTTTAGTGGTGAAAAACTGACTGAGATTTCTAGGTGTTGTTTTCTGTATGTTGTCAGTTGGAAGGAGAGAAGGGGTGGGGAAGGAGGAGTGTTCTGAAGGTTTCATCCTGATTCATGTGGGTTTTTTTCTTCCCCTTTTAATGTTGGTTAATAAAGTTTTATTACTCTTTAGCTTAAGCCTGCTTTGCTCTTAATTGAGAAATTCCAAATTAGCAAACCTAAAGCTGTGACATTATTTAGTGCATTGGCCAGGAATTCAAACTAAACCCAAGACATTGAAAAATATCAAGATTCATCATATGTGCATGTCCCTATCTATTTCAAAAGCAAAACCAACCCTCCAAAAGATGCACATATTGTACATTTTTGAACAGTAAAACAATCACTTGTGGATTTTTTAAAATTAAAATCCATTCTTGTATGTTTTAAAATTATTTAATAAATATCTTCAGCTATAAAGAACAGGATGTTGTATAAATTAGGCACTTTACAATTAGCTTACTTCAATAGCTATTTTCAGACCTTACCTGCATGGGTATGTGCATCAGCCTCTGTAACAACCTTTTTCAGAGAAGTTAGTTTTGAGTTTTGGTTCCAGGGCTTATTTCCTAGAGCTCAACCAGCTTGATACCCTTATCCAAACCTGTGGCCTCCCAGACCATGTGCTATTTGATGTGAAGTTTACTGGTGAATGGACATGTACATGTTTAGGGAAGATACAGTGTGTCACTGCCAGGTAAACTTGCCTGTAGTGCTGCAGCAGCTGCTGGCACTGAACGCCTCACTCACCTCAAAGAATTGGAATTACAGTGTAGTTAGGGTTGGCAAGGACCTCTGGAGCTCACCTCTAACGCACCTGCCTACTCATGCCAGTCCTCTCATAGCTGACATTCAGGCAACATAGAGCATTCTCATCCCAGTGGCTGGAGATTAAAAGTTCCCACTTGCTCCCGTAGAAGACACCAGGTCAGGTGTGCCTACAGCCCCTGGGTGCCTCTGACTCTAGTCTGCCTTTAGTAGTCTGTACCAAATTTCACTCACAGACACAAGCCTGGTGGTCACTTACTCCACATATTCCTATAGGATAGAGAGTAAAGATACGCTAGGAAATAGTTAAGAAAACATTTAGTGGGAAGAGAGAAAAGATTTCATGTGAAGATATAAAAAGTTAGGAAAGACTATGCTGATCAGTCCCAGGGTTCAGCCAGACAAGTATATGAATGAAGCCTATATTACAGTTGACCCACTTGAATACATTTCCTTCTACCCTCTGATTTGTTCCTACCTGCTTCTCCTACCCCTCATCCATTTGGATCATCCCTCACATCCCTCTTCAACTGTCACTGTTATTGGCAAACAGAAACACACAGACTCCAATTGCAGTTCGTAACAAGGCTAAAAAAGTGTGTTTTATTAACAAAATGAAACACCTTATATAAGGCACTGTGCTAAGTAAAAAGTGATTGGTGAATAGGAGCACCACCTTCTCTACTACCATTGGATAGGTGAGAGAAACAGTGTATTCTATTGTTATGAGAACAGGAATGAAAAAACCCCTCCTCTTTTTTTGAGAAGGACTATTGTTTGGAGATATTATATACAGGACTTCTGGGAAAGTAAGAAGCTTTCCCTTGTAAAGAAAAGATCCTGACAGGCCTTCAGCCATGAAGTTTCAGAGACATAGAATTGTCAGCCCCACATTCAACATCCTGGTCCTAAGTCTAGTCCTAGTCTTCATCAGTGGCAAAGTCCAAGTTTGCCAAGTTCTTTGTAGCCATCAGTAAATGCAACTGACCAGGTTTCTCACTGTTGTAATTGCTAATGCTAATTGGTCAGGTTTTATGTCCCAGGATGTTGTGTCTCTCTGGGTTCTTATGATCCATGTTTCAATAGGTGCTAAGTCATATGGTTTTTATGGGTTGCAGTGGAAAATGTAACCAAAAAAGGTGTGTATTCCATCACCATCTGTTGGAACTGGGGTGGGGGTGGTGTAATCTTCTATTAATAGGCCAGCTGATAAGAAACCAGCAAGAGCAGTTTCTTTATTTCTTCCACTGCCCATCCNTTCTTTATTTCTTCCCCTGCCCATCCTCCCTCCAGGGAAAGATCTTCTGCTAATGGGCCATTGAGTCTCACTGATAAAATTACATCATCCCATTGGGAAATGCTCCATCCAGGGGGAGGTGCCAAGCCTTTCTACTGGATAAAAACCTGAGATTTGGGACACCAAAGCAGCCTTTTCTATTAGACTCCCAGAGGAAAACCTGGCCCCTGTCTCCACTGGACCTTCAGCAGAGGGCTGCACCTTTCTACAGGATTACTGCCTCAACAGAACCATATCTGCCACTCCAGAAGGACTGCAGCCACCATTTAATGGGACTGCTACCAACACCCTGACCCACAAGGTATCAGGTTGTATTCTGACTCTGTCAGTGGGTTTGGTTTTTCTTGTATTACTGCATTTTTATTTTAGTTCTTCTAATAAAGAACTGTTATTCCTATTCCCATATCTTTACCGGAGAGCCCCTTTATTTCAAAATCATAATAATTCAGAGGGGGGGGGCTTACATCCTTCATTCCAAGGGAGGTTTCTGCCTTCCTTAGCAGACACCTGTCATTCAAAAAATACAGTCATACTGAAAAATGAAACTTTTCACACTTCACATATCCTTACCAAGTAGTGTGGCTGCCCAGGTTTGTCATCATCACTACCTCCCTTATGATTTCTTTTTCAGGTTTCTGTCTGTATGTTCTTGCTCATGACCTCCTTTTCTCTTTACTTCTCTTTACACTGAGAAGGCGCCTGCCCAGGTATGTCTTCACACATTCTTTCCACATACCCTTACATTATCTATTTTCTTTTAAGAAGCTGACTTCCAGCTTTAAGAAAACAGCTTAGAGATTTGGTCCTTGGTAACGTTTCACCAGGTACCCATTCATAATGTCATATAAAGTGGTTTAGGAGAGGCAGTTGCAAAGGTCAGAAAAAGCAGTCACCTTGACATACTCTGGGAGTCTGATGAAAATTTAGGTGCCGGACAATATAGCAAATACAATTGTGTATTGGGATGTGTTCATGTCAATATTACAGGCCTTGAAGAGATGAAATCTGTGTGATCATAAGGCTTAGTAAGACGTAGGTCTGGATCAGCATTCTAGTGCCTTTGTGTTCTTATACAGACCTGTAATTAGGTAATCCTGAAAGGTGGTCTCTTCTGTCAGAACATGGAAATCTGCAGATGTGTTTAGGATGTTAATGGAAGTCAAGAAATACAAACTGAATTTTTTGTCATTGCAGTTAGTGAAATAATTATCAGTTCTGTACACAGCACCATTTCCATAGCTCTTGGTCATCTCTCTTGAGCAGCAGGTGTCTTGGTGGAACATATTAGCATGAAAAATGTTAAGCACATGCTGTCATACAAATCTTTTGATTTTTTACTAGTATAGTGAAGGACTTTGACAGGAAAATCTGTTAACAAGTCCCTGTTGCTAATGGAGTCTTGAAAGTGTTGACATACGTAAGTGGTCCCTTATAACATCTTTCTACACAGGAGGATTTAGCTTTATTACTCTCTTATTTAATCAGGGCATTTTCCCAGACTGTATAATGACATATTGTCCAAGATAATTGGTTTCACTAAAAAGAAAGTTCCTGAACTGAAAGGGAAGGTAAAAATACCCTCAATTTTTTCGTTTTTTTCTTTTGCGCTTGTTTCTGCCATGCACTATTCTCTTATGTAAACACATGCAAAAGTACTGACTTATTAGCTATGTGAGGTACAAACAGGTCTTAACAGTTATCACATGATGGCAGTTAAATGCTCAAATGTTGTCAGAGCTGGCCATTCTCTAGATGTCCCCAACAGTAATTCTGCCAGGACAAATACCAGTATCAGTGGTATAGTGCTGAAATAGATAACTGTCTTAACAGACTCACATTTTCCTATGTCGTAGGTCTTTCTCCTTTTCTTAACTTTAGGCTTAGCTTGGGCTATTTGCAATTTGACCCACAATGACTTTACAGTACTTTCAGTTTTTTGTGTTGTAAGTTTTGTTATTATTGTTGTTAATTTGTTCAGAGTTTATTTGTTTCTTTTCAGAATTGAAGACTGATTTTATAAAATCTTCTGTACAGACATCTTCCTGCACTGCAGCTGTTCATGCGTGATCCCAGCAGTGTTCATGGAAGTCTGCTCTGGTCTCAGTGGTGTGTTATCAGTTATTGGCATTCAAGACAAACTAGTCATGCCTGGAAACTGCTCTGGGCTGTCTGTGACATCTCTTTCAGTGACAGACTTGAAATGGATTGAGTTAATGAATACAGTGTTGCAACGGAGAGACAGAGACTCTTTACGAAGGCCAAAATGTGAATATAGGGAAGGGAAGATGCACTTTTTATGAGAGCAGCTGAAAGGTACAGAGCTCTGCATGTGAACGGGTGAGGAGACAAATCAGAATTTACAGTTTAGTATTTATGAGAAGACAGGTAAAGGTGGCATTGCAGTGAGTGTCTGCTGCAGGACACATGACCTAGAAGAACAGACAGATGAGATTGTCTATAGACATGTAGGAACAGCTTCATGTCTGCAATCTCTGGTATTCATGAGGGACTGTAAACATCCCAGTGTCTAGTGGAGGGATAATACAGTAAAACACAGGTAACCTAGGCATACATTCAGAAAAATCTTTTTTGAGTGACAAAAGGAGAGGTGGTCTGTTACACCTCATAGTCACTAATAAGTGACTGAGCCATCTGAGATGTGAAGATCAAAGACAGCCTTTTCTGGGGTGACCATGAGATAGCGGAATTCAGAATTCTTGGGGCAGTGAGGAAGGTGAAAAGCAAGCTCATGCGCTAGAAACTTTGGAAAATTCTTATGAGACCTTTTCCTGGAGGGAAGAGCAGCCTCAGAATACTCATGGCTCAGCTCCTTCCAGCTCAAGAGGCTCCCATCCCAATGAACAGGAAGTTAGGCAAAAATACCAGGGAGAGAGTATGGATGAACAAAAAGCTGCTAAACAAACTCGGATGAAAAAGGAAGAATTCAAGGGATAAAAGCAAGATTGGGTAACCTAGAAGAAATGCAGGAACATTTGTAAAGCAACCAGGGATAAAGTTAGGAAAGATAATGCCTAAATGAAATTGTATCTGGCCATATATGTCAAGACAACAAGAACAGCTTCTACAAGTACATAGGCAAAAAAAGAAAGACAGAAAAATGTGGACCTGTTGCTCAGTGATAAATGGTAGCTCGATACATAAGACATGGAAAAGTCTGAGGTACTGAACGTCTTGTTTGTGCTAGTCTTTAGTCGAAAGACTCAGAGACTGGAGGAAAGCCTGGAACAAAGATAAACCCTTGCTGGACCAGGCTCAGGTCAAGTAATATTTAAGGAAATTGGACATGCCTAAATCCGTGGGCCACAATGGGATGCACCTTTGAGTACTGAGGGAGTTGCCTGGAATTGAGAGGCCATACTTAATAATCTTTAATCAGTCATGGTGCTGAGATAATGCCTGAAGACTGAAGGAAAGCAAATGTCTCTGGTATCTTGATGGAGAGCAAGAAGGAGGACCCAGGGAGTAACATACCAATTAGCTTTACCTCAGTTTCTGGGAAGGGGATGGAACAACTAGACATAAGAAAAATTTCTAGGCAGGTGAATAACAAGAAGATGACCAAGAGTACTCAGCATGGATTGAAGAGGAAGTCACGCTGGACCAGCCTGATGGACAACTATAGTGATATGCCAGGTCTGGCAGACAAGAGCAGAGAGCAGTGAATATTGTATGCTTGGGCTTGAGTAAGGCTTTTAACACTGTCTCCTGTAAGATCCTCATAGACAAACTATTTATGTATGGGCTGGATAATCAGAAAGTGAAGTGAGATGAAAACTTGCTAATGGCAGAGCACAAAGGGTTCTTTTCAGTGTAAGAAAGTCTAGTTGGAGGCCAGGAATTAGTAGTATATATCAGAGGTCAGTACTAGCTCTAATATTATTTAACAACTTCATTAATGATCTACACGATGGGGCAGACTGTACCCTCAGTAAGTTTGCTGATGATGCAAAATTGGAGGGAATGATTGACAGGGTTGTGCTGACATCCAGGAGGACTTCAACAAGCTGAAGGCATGTGCTTTCTGGAACTTCATGGTGATTTACAAGGGGAAGTGCAAAGTCCTGCTCCTGGGGATGGAGTCTTGGGCATCAGAGGATTCTCTGTGGCCCACTGATCTGGAAAGAAGCTTGGCAGAAAGGGATGTCAGGGACCTAGTGAACATGAATCACTAATGTGACTTTGTCAAAAAGAAGGCTAATGATATCTTGAGAAACATAATTTTCCTTTTACAGAGAAAGTATTGAGAGCAGGTTAAGGGAGGGGATCCCCTTTATTCAGCACTGTTTAGGCCATAACTGGAGTTATGTGATGAGTTCTGAACTTCCCAGAATAAAGGAAAAATGGTTCTAGAGACTGGCCAGTGAAGGGCCAGAAAAGTGATCGACTTGAGCACTCAAGGAAGGAAGGCTGAGTGAGCTAGAACTGCTTAGCCCAGAGATGAGAAGCCTAAGTGGGGTCTTGTTAATGTATATAAATACCAGAAGTGTGATTGTAAAACCAGACTGCTTTAAGAGGTGCCCACTGAAAGGATGAGAGGCAATTGACACAAACTGAAACACGGGGAGTTTCCCTTTAATCTGAAAAATTGCTTTCACAATGAGGATTGACACAGGAAACCCAGAGAGGTTATAGTCTCTTACCTCAGAGATAAACAAAAAACCATGGGCCTGAGCAACTGGCTCTAGGTGCCCCTTCTTGTATAGGGATATTAGACCAGATGACTTTCAGAGGTTACTTCCAATCTCAGCCATTCCGTGATTCTGTGATACTGAACCTTTCAGTCAATAACATTTTCCTGATAACCAATATAAACCTTCCCTCTGAAACCTGAGTCCATTTTCTCTTGACCTTGTTGATTGTTATCCGGGAGAAGAGAATAACATACTCTTCTTAGACATAGAATCATAGGGTTGAGGTACCTTAAAGATTGTTCTCACCCAACCCCTTTGCCACGGGCTGTTTGGTCAGGTTATTCAAAGGCTTGTCCAGCCTGGCCTTCAACACTGCCATACTTGGGGTATCCACAGCTTCCCTTGGCAACTGGTTTCCATGCCTATCCAGTAAAGACACAGTAAAGACATTTTTTAAAATATCCATATTAACATTTAAATTTCTTCTCTTTCAGTTTTTACCCATTACTCCTTGTCCCATCACTATAGTTCCTGCTGAAGAGTCCCTTTCCAAGTTCCCTGCAGGCCCCTTTCAAATACTGTAAGGTTGCTATGAGGCCTCCGTGCACCTTCTCTTCTCCAGGCAGAACAGACCCAACTCCTTCAGCCAGTCTTCATAGTGGAGGTGCTCCAGTCCCTTTATCAACTCCATGGCCCTCCTCTAAATGTGCTCCAACAGTTCCATGTCCTCCTTATCTTGGGATCACCAAAACTGTACAGAGTCTGTGGGTTCTCTCAAGAACACTTCTTGTTGCTTCTAGTCTCCCTCTGTTTGCATAGTCCTTGTAAATATTTCTCAGCCCTTAAATCTATAGGCTGGCATCCTTTGGCCTCTCTTGCCGTAAACATTTCAGTCACAAATTATTTCACAATGAAGCTGGATTGCAAAATCTTGTTTTCCTGAGGGATTGAAATTTTCCAGATTCACCCTTCTCTAGAAAAGGTGAGGAAAAATGTTAATCCAAATGGTGGGTGGCAACATTTCATAACATTACTTCTTAATTCATAAGGCTGAAGGTCAGCATGTTGTTTTCAATCTGCAGCCCTATCAAATACCAGAGTAATCTCAACTGATACTCAGCTGATTTGGTTTTCAGAACTTGTTGCTTATCCAGAGTGGTAGAATCTGGTTTTCTACTTAATCTAAACCTCAAGATTTAAAAAACATGTTATCCTGGAGAAGTAAATAGAAAATGTAATCACGTACAAAAGGACTTTGTATCATCTTTTACACAGTGACTAATTATATTTCATAGTGTCCTACTAAATTTCCACAGTAAAATTGTGACATTTTTTATTGTTTTAAAAAAGAGCAATTAATAAGCCTCTTCTTAACAGTGTGACTTACTCATCTCTCAGCAAATCAGCCACCTGAAGTAAAACTTTCCTGGAGAAGCTTACAAGCAAAAATGAGAGAAAGGAAATGAGAGAGCATACATATTCTTTATCCTCCAGTTTCTGCTGAGCCAGAAGACTTCCACTGGAAAATGCGTGCATTGCATGGTTGCACATGGTGGAACAACCTCTACAACAAAATTGCTTATATTTGAAACAGCAAGCTGTAGAAGTGTGAGGCGAGTGGTAGCTGAAGAGATATGAAAGGTAGTCATATCCCATTCCTCAGCAGATCAATAGAACATATGGTAACTTTGTAGATTTTGCATGCTGTGTGTGCCTGAAGCCACAGCAACACATTCACCTTATGCTGGAGATCTATTTCTAACTGTCCCTGCTATTTTACCTTCTCTGAAAACTGTCATCTCAGTGTCCAGAATTCACACCTTAGGAAACGGCATACTAGTTCTTTGGAGGATATTAACCTTTTTTCTACGTCTCTCAAGGTTACATAAAATTTCACCAAAATAATCAGACAAACTGTGCTGGCCCAGACACCAAACTAATTCTGTTATATTTGGACAGTGTAAAGTCAAGAATACTTGGAGAGTATTTGCAGAACATCACTAATCTATGATTAGGGATCACAATTCACCAAGGGTGAATCCAGAAATTAGTAAATTGTGATCACTAGTGATTAAAGGAGCTAGTGATTTAGTCACTAGCAGTCTATTGATAAGATGGGTTTGGTACCTTAAATTGTTGGTGATTAAATGGAGAGCATTGAGAGAGGCTGACTTTCCACATGAAATAAATAAGCACTCTTAAAATCAGAAAGGTATTCTTAAAGATAAAATCTTGCATCCTTTTCATTCCACCTCTCTGATTTAAAGCATGGATATATCCGTTATCTTTGAAAATCATCAGGTATTTTCTTTTTTGAAATGTTCATGAAGTTGATTGCTAGTGCTCTTCAGAGAGGCTACAGTGTTCATGAATGCATTTCCATTCATTTAACTGAGTATTAGTTTATTTCTATGTGCTAGAAGATTTGCAAGAGGTATAGGGGGACTTATTCTTTGCTGAGATCAGTATGAGGATCA
This sequence comes from Polioptila caerulea, assembly GCA_013397295.1. Taxonomy (NCBI): domain Eukaryota; kingdom Metazoa; phylum Chordata; class Aves; order Passeriformes; family Certhiidae; genus Polioptila; species Polioptila caerulea. The sequence goes on from VYXF01004997.1 coordinate 107,448, forward strand.
AATAAAAGATCTGAAGAGCTGTGAATTTTCATGCTGTTTTCTGTAATTCCTGCTTAGAACAAAGAGATACTTTTCAGTGCAATTGAAAATTACATGTTTTTTAGAAAGATGCCTGTTGTTACTAGACACTGATAAATACGTTTTTGGCATGGTTGGAGGCATTAATACCCCGAATCAAATTGACATTAATTTCTGGGCATTTCAAAGGCAGAACTGAATGAATTTTCTTTCATATTCATTTTTGGTATCCAAGCAGTAGATTTAACATCAATTGTCTAACCCCTAATATTACCCTTGCCAGCCCTTTCTAAGGTGAAACTTCATGTTGAACCAAAAATGAATGAACATATTTCAGATACATGCTCATCTTAAATTGCATTTTATCGAAACACCACTTGCCCTTTTGAACCGAAATGATTTGAACTACATTGTTTTGACGGTCCTTACTAATTGTTGTTTCCTAAATGGATTGTTTTGGAATATTTTTTTCTGATGCATTTGTTTCTATGGAAAAAAAAATCATTTTCACACAGAAACTAGAAATACTTTGAAATTAAGTTCCTTTTAAATATGTTAATCTGTCACAATTGAACTTAACTGTTAAATAATGAGATAAAAAGGAGGAAACAGTTCTAGATATTTTTGCCTTTTTTTCCTTTAGATGTATTAGCCAAGTCTTATAGATGAAAAAAAATTGTCTTACATGATGAAAATTGCAGTTGATATCTAGTAAGTTTGCTTTAAAATACTTCTTAATTAACTAGATCACAGGCTTCAAGATATTTAAAATTTAACTTATATTAAGAGTTTTAGTTATGGTAATAGCATTATAATGATGCTATGATTGGAAGGAACCTTACAGATCATCTATTTGCAACCACCTTGCCGTGGAAATATTAATTGAAACAGCAATTTTCACATCCTTACTAATCTCCAAAAGATTATCTTTCTCAGCATGACGGATATATAGATTTTCATTTGCCCTTTTTTTCAGGAGATGGTCATATTTTTAAAATACCTTGTCTGAGGTTTCTACCAAAAATAATCTTCATTGTGCTTTAGGCAATCCATGAGACTCCTGGAGTGGTATCGGGTATCTACAGGCACCCACAAGGTGTCCTGGAGGATAACTCCTTAAGACAGGCAGTAGACAGCCCTGCCAGGTGGAATGCATTACTGGACCTGATGGTCATCAACACCAATCAACACAGTGAGCTCACTGATGACATCAAGATTGGAGGCAGCCTTGGCTGCAGAGATCATGCACTGGTAGAGCTGGCAGTCCTGAGTAGAAGAGTAAAGTCAGGATCTGGAAGTTTAGGAGAGAAAACCTTCCAGCTGTTTAAGGAGTTAGTTAATGGAACTCCTTGGGAAACTGCCATCAGGGGCAAGGGAGCAGAACAAAACTGACAGATGTTTAAGGACACGTTCCATGGAGCGTAAAAGCTTGTGACCTCTGCTGCAAGAAATTGGGCAAGGAAAACAAGAGACTGGCATGGCAGGGTTAGAACCTCCTGGTCAAGCTGTATGTCAAGAAGAAAATGCATAGGCAATGGAAGCAGGGATAAGTATCCTGGGAAGAGTATAGGGACGTTGATCTGGTTGTGTAGGGATGAAGTGAGGAAGGCCAAGGTGCAGCTGAAGCTGAACTTGGCAAGGTAAACAAAGAATAAGAAAGGCTTTACAGGAGTATCAGACAGAAAGGAAAGGTCAAAGAAAGGGTCAAGAAAACCAGTCCCGATGAGCAAGACTGACAAACTAGTAAAAACTGATGAGAAGGCTGAAATTCTCAACAACATTTTTGCCTCAATCTTAAATGGCAACCTCTCTTCCCACACCTCTCAAGTGGATGGACAGTAGAATGGGGACTGGTGGAGCAAAGTCCCTTCCACTGTAAGAGAGGAGCAGACTTGTGATGAATTGAGAAACCTGAATGCACAGAAGTCTGTAGGACCAGATTAATCTGCATCCCAGATCCCTAGGGCTGATGTACTTGCCAAGCCATTCTCCATGATATCTGAGAAGTTATGGCAGTCAGGTGAAGTCCCAGGTGTCTGAAAATAGGAAAAGATTTACCCATCTTTAAAATGGGTAAATCCTCCTTGGGAACCTGTCAGCCTCACCCTTGTGTCTAGGAAAATCACAGAACAGATCATCCCTTTGTTAAGACACACTGAGGACAGGGAGGTGATTCAAGATAGGCAGCATGACTTCACCAAGGGCAATTCCCACCTAATCCACCTAGTGGCTTTCTGCAATGGAATGACAACATCAGTGGACAAAGGAAGAGCTAGGGTTTTAATTTATTGGGATTTCTATAATGCCTTTGACATGGTGTCCTATATAATTTTTTTCTCTAAAGTAGAGAGCTACAGATTCAATGGGTTGCCTGTTCAGCAGATAAGGAATCTGCTGTATGGTTGCATCCAGAGGGTAGTGGCCAATGTCTCAACGTACACAGAGACATCAGTAACCAGTGGTCTCCTTTAGGGGTCCGTACTGGGGCCAGTGCTGTTTAACTTCTTCACTAGTGACAGTGGGATCGAGTGCATCCTCAGCAAGTTTCCAGACTACACCAAAGTGGTGCAGCCAACACACCTGGAGGATGGGATGCCATGCAGGGGCACTTGTACGAGCTTGACAATTGAGCCCATGGGAACATCATAACGTTTAACAAGGCTAAGTGCAGCATCCTGTCCCTGAACAGGGGAAACCCCAGGTATCAATACAGGCTAGGGATTAAGAGATTGACAGTAACCCTACAAGGAAGGACCTGGGGATTAGTGTGTATTAGCATTCTGGGCTTCATTAAAAGAAACATGACCAGCAGGTTGAGGGAAGAGATTCTTCTTCTTTACTCTTGTGAGATTGTACATGGACTATTGTAACCAGTTCTAGGATTCTCAGTAAAAGACATGGGCCTTTGGAGCAGGTCCAGCAGAGGACTGCAAAACTGATTAGAGGGATGTAACTTCCTTCCTGTGAGGAAAAGCAGAGAGCTGGAGCTTCACTTCAGCTGCAAGAAGAGAATTCACTAAGGAGATCATGTTGTGGCCTTTCAATATTAAAAGGGAGCCTCTTAAGAAAGAAGGGAACAAACTCCTTAGCAGGGCATGTTGCTATTAGGACAAAGGATAATGGTTTAAAACTAAAAGAGAGTTGATTTAGATTACATATAAGTGAGAAGTTTCTTTCAATAAGGGGGGTAAAACACTGGCACTGGTTGCCCAGAGAGGTAAATGTCTCATCCCTGGGAATTTTCAAGTTCAAGTTGGCCAGGGTTCTGAGCATCCTGATTTATTTGAAGATGTCCTTGCCCACAGTAGGAGATTGGATAAGATGACCTTTAAAGTCCCTTTCAACCCAAACTATTCTTTGTTCCTATGAAAAACATGTTTTTTCAGAGATAACATTCATTGCAATATTTATGTATTACATTCTTAGGTCATGCTTGTCATATTGTTTTCATAGCATTTTTTGTTTCTAACATTTTTGCACACCCAATATCTTTACCATAATTAGGGAAGAAATCCAGGTAGATAGATGTGAGAACTGGAATTAAAAGATGTAAAAAAAAAAAAAATCAAAACAGTTTTGTAAACAATATTATTTTTGCCTTCTTCTCATTGAGAAAATAAGTAACAGCAGTAAGATATTATTCAATATCATAGTCTACTATGAGCAACCAGATCTTCACCAATGCATTGTACTGTGATATTTTTTGCTATTAAGTACAGTCCAGGAAACACTGATTTTAAAGGAAGCCTTTTCAGTTATCTCTTGTATTGTATGAAATCACTATTCCTAATATTTAATTATAGCTGTAGTTCATAATAATTTAAAAGCTGTTTTTATTAGAGGAAATCTATCTGTTAATATTTTATTTAGAACAAACAATAATGTTTCCTTTGTCATATAGAGATTTTATAGGTCAATTAAATTGTTACTCAATTCAAGGTAGTAGTATTATGACACGTATAGAAGTATGAAGTACAGGAAAAATATCTTGATGAAACTTTGCAATAATCAATTAACTTCACAAAACTGTAGTGGAAAGTAAAATAAAGAAGTTGTAATGAACCTGTTCAATTGTCCTACGGCAGTAGACACATTTTGTGATGTGTGAAATGTGTAGTGGCTCAGACACCTGCTAGTAAAGTTTGAAGTGCTTACATGGAGTGTAGTTTTAACGGCATTAGTAATTTTGTAGCTTTGGTGAAATAAGGAAGTTGGCTTTCTAACTCCTAATTTTTTCAAAAAGTTGAACTACTGTCACATTATAATATTAAGGAAAGCCATCAGAGTAAACTCTCTGATTTTCTCACATATTTATTGAGGGGAAAATTACGTTTTTTTTTTTGCAAATTATCTAAAAGGTTATGTATATAAACATCATACCCATATAGTATTATTACATTTCTCCAGTATAATACTTCTTATTTCATGTTATCAAAAAGGTTTTTCATTTTTTTTCTGAAGGAGAGTGACATGGTGAAAAGTTAAATGAGCTGGCTTGCTCAATTTCTCTGAATCAGTGATACACTATTGTCTCTCAGATGATGGAATTTAGAGACTTAAAAATCAACAGCTGAAGAAAGGCAAGATGTGGTCATGGTTGACTGAGGCGGTCTTAGACAATGATAACTGTTTTCCAAAGTACAGGGGAAACGGCTGAAAGTAGGAAAGAACTCCAGAGAGCTGGAAGAGAGGCCAGACCTCATAATTAGTGTGAATACAAACCAGGAGATAAATGGAGTGTGCTAGGGCAGGTGTTTCTGCCACCTTGAAAAGAGGAGAAGAAGCAGGAGGAGAAGAATCAGTATGAAATGCATTCAGGAGAGAGGGTGTTTTAAGCCAGAGGGTAGAAGTGCATGTGATGAAAACTGTAGAGCTGTCTATGTTGACAGAAAATACTGTACTTCTACATGAATTACAGAAAACTTGCTCTTTAGGACATCAAACCTACAGAAGAATCTCCCACAAATATTTTTATTGTACTGTCATAACACACGTTCTGAGGAGCCCAATAACTTCAATCAATTGAAGCGTGCAATGAAAATTTGAAGCGTACTGAAAACTCTTAATAAATGTTTGGTTTCAGAAGATATAGTAGAAGATACCAGATGATACAAATTTACCCCCTTTCTTATTCCTTTGCAGCTGCTCCTACATACAAAATACTATTAGAGACAGGAATATGTAAGTCCATTAAAAAAAATATAAAAAGAGAAAAAATATAAAAAGAGAGAATTAAAAAATCTTTAAGGAATTGGACCCCAAATTTCTAAAAGGTTTAATCTACTTAGCTTTACAAACTTAAAGCTATTTAAGTAAATTCTCAAGTGATTATCCTATTTCTTGCTTCTAACTTAAAATTCCTGTATCTTATACTAATGCTCTAATGTTAGAAATAAGAAATCAATTTGTCATTTTTTAGCTAAAAAATCCTATTAATCCAAGAATCTATTAATCTATAAGAATATTTTTCCTTTTTTTTTCTTTTTTTTTGTTTGTTTTTTTTTTTTTTGTTTTTACTCTTTAAATGGCATTTATAGAGAGATTTTTTAGTTTTGACTAAAATTGCTTTAATATCAGGTGGAATGCAGTGCTTATATTCCCTATACCTCTCTCCAAATGCTTTTGACAGAAGATAGTGTGGATGAAATTTTTCAGTGATTGCAGATATTAAATAAACATATGCTTCAATGGTTTGAATTACATCCTAAAGTTATGGTTCCTGTGAGATGGTTAGAGATGGTTTCTCTTCCCTGATGATTTGAGTGCTAACTCTTTGCATCTTCACTTCTGCAATATCTCAATACTGAGTACTGGTTGTATGGGAATACTTAACAAGCACTGAATGTTCACCTGGGGCAATTTAAATTTACGTATTGATATCAGTTTCTATGAATAAGAAAAAAGTTAAAGCCTAGTTAAGTTAAAATACTTTCTCAGATGCTTTCTGAACTTTTATTTAAGAAAGTCCCAAAATTTTAACTTTGATTTGTAAAAAAAATAAGCAGATTTCAAGTTATGACTTTATTTGGAAAAGCATCCTAAATGAAAATATTAAATTAAATACAAAATACTAAATTAATTGTATTGCTGAAAATCCACTGAGTTCAGTGATAGATAAAAACCATGAGCTTGCAGTATCAGCAGCAGGAGACATGTCCCAGTTGAACTGAGTTATAGATAGTTTTTTTAATAAGGCCTGCTGTCCAGTGGGAGCTGAACTCTGACCCTTTTTAGACATGGATACCAACAGTAGCGTTTTATAGAAGTACAATAAGAACACTTATTTACAGTTTTAACCATAAGCAAATAGCTTGTGTACAGTACCCATGTTGACAGAATAAAGAGCTCATCACAAGGCAAATAAGCCTTCGTTTCATTCCTGAAATGATTCATAAAAATATGCTCAGGATCAGAGATGGTTTACAACATATGAAAGTCTTCATTTTTTTTGAAAGCCTGGATTTTTTTATTTGTTGGTGGATATCTTATGAGGTAGCAAATGGAAAGTTTATAATATCTGTATCACATGAAACTCTCGATTATATGTATTCCCTTGCTATGTAAAAGAATAAGTGAATTGTAACATACACTAAAAAAGTGGGAGGATGAGAATGTGGTTTGAATGTCTCATTTTGAAAACTGGAGTTGCAATCTATTTTGTTTCACTGTAAATTTTCAATAGGAGCTGGTGAAGTTTTCCAGTGTGTTTCAGCATTTTGGAGTCCTCTTGGAGACTACAATCAATCTAGGTCCAGTATTTTAAGATACTATAAACACATAACTAAGAATGTAACAACAGTGTTGCTCCTTAAATTTCTGTAGGGCCATATCCAAATTGTATTTACTTCCTTTACTTCTTTGTTTAAACTGCAGAATATAAGGTAAGTGTTTTACTACAGGTTCTGTGTTGAAATACTAGTTTATGCAAACTGATGTAGAAAGAAGTGAAGAAAGTTTAAGCAGGGATATCAAGTCTATTTCCTTGCATGGGAAAGGCAGAAAATAATTATTAATTAACCAAATTAGGAAAAGCCAGCAGTTTGAGGGAGGTGATCCTACCCCAGTACTCATCTCTGGTAAGGCCCCGTCTGAAGCGCTGTGTCCAGTTCTGGGCTCCTCAGGACAAGCGAGACACAAAGCTCCAGGACTGTCCTGGAGAAGAGGGAAAAGATTAAGGGACTGGTGCATCTCTCCTGACAGGAGAGGCTGAGAGAGTTGGGCCTGTTCAGACTTGATAAAGGAGCACTGGTCAATGTCTGTGAGTATCTGTGGTGAAGGTGCCAAGGGGATGGCGCCACGCTCTGCTCAGCGATGTCAAGCAATAGGATAAAAGGCAATGAGCACAAGCTGATGCACGGGAAGTTCCCACCTGAACATGAAGAAGAACTTCTTTACCTTGCAGTGACCAAGCACTGGAACAGATTTCTTGGAGAGGTTGTGGGGTTTCCCTTACTGGGGGTATTCAAGGACCGTCTGGATGCAATCCTATGCAATGTGCTGCGGGGTAACCCTGCTTGAGCAGGGAGGTTGGACCAGATGACCCACTGTGGTCCCTTCCAACATCACCCATTCTATGATTCTAGGATTCATAAATTCACCTGATACAGGTGAGTGCCCTGATCTGCTCAGTGTGTAGAAGAGAGTGGAGAATATGATGCCCCAGTTGTGTAACTCTTCCCAGGCAGTTGTCAAGCTCTGCATATCTTTTGCTCCCAGAAGAGGTGTTTAATACACAGTCTAATGCTAGGTAAAAGTTTAAGAAGTGTTTAACATGAATATAGATTTTAAACAAAAGTATATGCATAAGTGATTTTGAGATTTCTTCTGATATTTATTAGCAGTTTATTGTTCAATATCTTTTTTAGTTAGTAAAAAAAACCTATAAAAATGGTTTTATAACCCAAATTTTCAACCTACACATTTACAATCCTATCACCCTATTTATAATACTTTAATAAACCTCACATGGGTCATAAAGTCTTCTATATATTGCTATCTTTTACATAGTGAAATATGTCATTTAGATGAAACCAATTGTTCTGTAATTCTCTATTTTTTAAAATCAAATTACCTGTGGAAAATTGATTCAGCCCACAAGAATAATAATGCTAAACTAGAAAGAAATAGTTCTTTATAGTAGATAGAAATAGATCTAATAAAGTAGATTCTAATAGATCTTACCCATCCTGGCAACGCATGTTTACACAAGTACAAGAATGTTAATACTTACTTCTTAGAAGCATAAAATTAGTGACACATACCAGATGTAAGTGAACCAAATTCTAATAAAATTATTTTAATAAAATCTAAAGGAACTAAATCCAGTATATCACAAAACTGAAACTTAAACTGAATTTCATTTCTTAAAATCAAGACTTTGAAAAATCATATTAAATGCAACCTGCACACACTTGGATATGTCAATTTCTCCTACAGACACTATTTTAAACAGTAACCCTTTAAATGCTTGTTTTTCAAAGAAAGAAGGATTCTCCATAAACTGAATTTTCAAGAGCATTAAGCATCCAACAGCCTCATTAGATGCTCAAATTCACAGATGCAAATTTTTCTCTGCGGTAGCTTCTAAATCTGACTCTCTTGAGAATTTTAGCTTTTATAGAAGATTTGAACACATAGAGCCCTAGCTGCCTGAGTTCTTCCTCCGTATTTTTATTTTACAAGGTCTTTCTTCTAACAAGAAAAGTGCATGCATAAACAAGATCAGCAAGCACTGGTAAGGTATTATTTGAAAAATTTTTTTTTGTCTTCAGGGAGTCTAAACCTCAGTACACACCTCTGCTCCATTTGCTGATTTGGACATGCCCTTGTAGCAGAGTTTCTTTACCCACTTAGCTTATCTCACCTACTGACAAATCTGTGTCTTTCCCATCTAGAAAGACATATTCTAACTGTAGTTTATTATTCATTCAGATTATCCTGCAGGCTCAGTTACAGATTATGCTGGGGTCTATTCAAGCAGTAAGATAGCAGAGATCCAGATGTCCAAGACAACTCTCCTTGGGAATGAAAAATGTCAGATAGTGCATCGTAGAAGTCAAATATCCAGTTTAAGACATGCTGGTACCACAGCTATCAACTGGAGTCCTTCCTGACACCGTGGAACTTGCACAGTGGGTTGTAATCCTGTTGTAGTCTCTTTCAGAGTCATAAGAGTATAAGAACATAAGAAAGGTGTAAAACTTTCTGTGAAAATATTAATTAATTTATTCATAGCAATGATCAGTTCAATGTGTTCTAAAAATAATTTTCTTTGGGAAAAGAAAGACTTTGCCATCTCTCTGTGGTCTGCAATGATCCTGGATAACAGAGAAATGTCAATTGACACCTGCTTTTTAGAACACCTGTGTAAACATCTATGACTGGCAGAAAAATTTAGTTCCATTTTCTTGTGCCTGATAAGTTGTAAGTAATGTAAGTCTTATGGAAATTCTACTCAAGCATATTCGATGGCATTTCCATTTCCACATTCTATCAACAATCCTCCCTTCTGACCTTGTTTTGTATGGATTCTAAATGCATTTTTTTTCCCAAGCATGTATGCTGTACATCCCTCAAGGTACAGTTAGAAAGAGAAAAAAGCTTAAAAGAATGTCAACTACAAAGGAGCTTACAACACAAGATCTGTCCATCAAATCTAATTTAGATTTCTCTCCTTGCATTAACCAAGTTGTAGCTGATAAACTTATAACCCCTGTTGCTACTGTAACAGCTTAACAAAATGATGGCTGTGAACTGAATTCTTTATTCACGTTTGCAAGCATAATGTTGAGTAAACTTCCCCAGTCAGTAGTGCTGCATTAGTGCAAATAAAGAGTCTGTTCTTACGCGGTCATCTGGGGGAGAGGGATGGGAAGGGGACCCATATTGCAGCATTGTGGAATGAATATGGATTTAATTAGCTGACTCCAGAGCATTTATAATTTAAAGCTTTTGTATTCTATAACCTTCCTTGTCACTCCCTATTGTCTGAATCCTTCCAGTCCAAGCAGCATTTTATTTCAAGCTCTGCCATACACGTCCTAATGGTGGTGCTGTACATGGCTGTTGTGTCCAAATCCTAATAATTTATTTGACTGAGTAAAATTTCAGCAGGTGTATTGAATGTGCTTTATCAAAAGAATTTAATGAGGTGTGTGAACGTGTTCTGCAGTTTCCTTTTTGTCATCTATAAAAAACTAAACATCACTATGTTGCCAGTGTTTTATCTGATCAGACAACTATTGGGATCTTGCTCAATTAGTCAAGTGGTTTTGATATTTGATACAGGGTAGGCAATGGAAACATTTGTGTCTTGAATATTTCATTTCCCTGGGATGGCTGGTTTCCAAATGTCTGGGAGAAAGCTGACAAAACATTTGTGTTGAGTGCTTGGCTTTGTTTTAAAATGCAACTTGCCTATTTAACAGGTATTGGAAAATTTAATGACAGCATTTTTAATAATTTCCATCATGTTTAGTGATCTCCTTTATTGTTGTCTGGTTTTCTATCTGATACTTTGTGCCAGTAATGTGTCTTTTTTCTTCTTCTCTCAAGACTTTGCTATTTGCTTGTCTGCCTATATTTGGCATGAAAAACTATTTTCCTTCTGCTGATCTGGAACATGTCTTTACATGGTTCTTCTGAAAGCTTCACCTTCTCTCCTCAGGTAAATTGTTAGCTTATTTCACTCCTAGCTGGTGTTTAGGATGTTAGCAATTGGTTTACAGATTCCTACTAAGTTACAGCAATCTGTCTCTTAAGACATGTTTCTGTTCTGAGTTAGAATATACTTTCTCTGCACAGTAGTGCTAAAAGACATAAAAAGATTAATTTTGGCTCAAATCCATCACTTAAAAGTATTTTACTAACCTCTTACTA
>VYXF01004997.1:118555-133855 GCA_013397295.1 Polioptila caerulea
TTTTTTTTTTTTTTTTTTTTTAACACTAGTTCAGTGCAAGCAGTTTTAAATTACAGAGAAATTATTCAATATGACAAATCTGATTTTCATGGCTCCTAAGAAGAAATCTTAAGGAAACTTCCCTGTCTGACCATTTAGGAGTCACTCTGGCAATCACATTCCCACTACCAGACTTTCACTCTGGGACTGAGGCCTCTTGGTAGCCAGTGGCTACTGTGATCTGGCGAGTGACTGGTTGACCTCCCTACATACCCCACTTTCACACAGTCAGACCGGGTTTCCTTACCAACTCAACCACAGGTTTCCCTTAGCAGAATCCCACATGCCTGGTTCCAGAAAGCCATTTCTCCACAGCACAGTAATACAGCTGTGGCTGGTGCCTTGGAGGAGGGATCCCAAACAAAGGAACCCCATGGCTTTTTTTACCATCAGTCTGTGTAGGAAGGTCTCGCTCTTCCAGTTGAGTCCTGGAAGCTCCTGCTGTCTCTGCTGTCCTGTTCCCTGGCCAGCCCCTGGTCCCCAGGCCCTTTGTTATGCAAAGGGTCAGCAGGTCACAGCCTCTTGCCTCGGCTTGGGCTCCTGCCAGCCCAGAGCTCAACCTGCAGCTTGCTCTGCAGCGTGCACATGGAGCTACCTCACCAAACATGTTCCTCAACACAAAGAAATAAATGTGGCTTTAAATAAATTTTGATGCAGTCTGAACAGCCTAAAGGATGGGTTTTTTTAAAGTTTTTTTACTTGTTTTGGCTTGCTTGTTTGTTTAAATGTAAATTTTTCCCAATAGACAGGAAGATTCATAATCTGCTCTGCAGCACATCATTCTGTCTCCATATGGGACTAGATCTATATGAGTATGTTAAGGTCATTCATAGAAATTAAGAGAACAATAATAAGTGAACAGAAATTATATTATTAACAGTGCAATACACAAACATGAAATTCATATTCTTTCTTGTATTGAGCTTTTCTAGTCTTTATTTCAGTACAGAAATATGAGAATTGTTTGCGTTCTTTCAGAGAGACTCTAACAATTAACTTACTTGCAATGTTTGTCATGTTCCACTTAATTAATAGAATCTTGTGTTTGTCATCTAGTGATCCTGTAGCCACAAACTCTTATTTTTTGAAAGAAATTATATCTCACTTTTGCTATCATAATGCTAAGAAAATTAAGAAAACTGCAGGTTTGATCATTGTAAGAATTATGTAGGGAATCTACGCACACAAAAAAACCTTAAATGTTAAGGGAAGAAATTTTCATCTGTTAAGATAATAGTGGATGAGGCCACCTGAACAACTGATCTACAGGATAAAAGAGGAGACCTTGGAGCAACCTAATGACATTTTTTTGTGCAACACAACAACTCTTGATTCCTATGTACAAAAAATCAGTCATGGATGGAAGGAAATGAGCACAGCTGCCTCCCTGGCCAAACAGAAACAAGGAAATGCATAGGCAGTGGAACTACAGACATGTATCCTTGTATGAATATAGTGTTACTATTTGAGGGTGTAGTTTGAGGGTGTTTGAGGGATCAGGGAAACCAAGGCAAAGAAAGAGATATGCTTAGCGAGGAATGTGAATTATAGAATGTATCTTATAGATGTGTTACTCAGAAAAGGAACACAAATTCCATTGTACTTTCTCTGACAAACAGGATGGGGTAGCCGGTGACACTGACATGAAAAAGACTGAGGTACTCATCAATTTCTTTGCCTCAGTTTTCCCTGTCTGCCAAATCCCTAAACCTCAGACTGAGGAATGAACTAGGACATCAGGTCTGCGACAACTTCAGGAATCTGGGTGTATACAAGTCAATGGGAGGGGTCACAATGAGGTGTATTTCTGAATCCTGAGGGATTTGGCAGATATAGTTGCTAAGGTGCTCCCCATCCTTTTTGAAAGATTATGGGAGTCTGGCAAAGTCATCAATGACTTAAAGGTCTTTTTAAAGGTCCTTTCCAACCAAAACCATTCCAAGATTCATTCTTTGATTCTATAGTTCTTTAAGATATTGATCCACACAGACACGCAGACAGAAGCTTAAGTGCATGCTAGTGAAAATTATTTTATTTTTTTCTTCTGTCAAGATTTTTTCATCCTTTCCTGTGCTCTCAGTATAATTAAACAAGTGAGAATCTGCCCACGCTACACCAGCAGAGAACAGAATAACACAGCTTTAAAAAAATTTCAACACCTGACTCTTCTATAATAAAGAAGCCCAAATGACAAAATTTTGCAATCCATTCTCAAACCTCAGCCAATTAATTTACATAAATTAAATTAACAAGTCTTAAAAAAGCATATTCTTCCACAGTTCTTGGTAGGTGTCAGTCTTGTAATGTAATATAAAAACACACATAGGTCATTAATTTCAAGAAGTGATAAATCATATTCAGGAGCTGTGTCACTAACAACGACCATTTACCAAACTTGAAAAATTTATTTTTTTTTTCCCCCCTTCAAGGAGTGGAACATAAATTCCTTCAAATAGCTTTGGAATGCTCTGGGCAATGATGAGTTGCCTGATCAGAGGGAATGTGAGATATTGCAATCTGTATATTTTCTTTTGTGGGGGAAAAAAAAAGCCCTAAAAAACATGTTGTAATGAAAAAAAGGTGTTTGTTCTCACGCGCTCCTTCCAGTATTCTTAACAAATGAGTGCTAAGCATATAGTTAGTGAACAGAAAAGGAAAAGAAAATAGGCATCTGTAGCAATGAAATACATATACAGAAGCTGATTGATAGAGACTACATTTATCAAGTAGTGTAAAACCCTCCAGCAATTATCTTTCTTCTGTCTAAGAAGTATTTTTGTATTCTGTGAAGGACAAGGAATATGTTAAGACAACTGGAAGGATGGATGAGTTGAATGTGTTACAGTCTATATTCCACAATTTCAGGTGTCATATGGCTACTTAGAATTTTTTTCTATTTCCAGGTTAGTTCAGCCAGATACTGTTTACTGTTTCTGCTCTGAAAGTCCTGTACTAGTTTTTGACCTTCCCCTTTTTCCTGTAGTTAGGAGGAGAGAGTGATCAAAAAAATTTATACAACTTTAAGGATGGTAAATATGTGCTTAAACACCTTGCAGTTATTTAACAAAGTGCTTGATTTTCGTTTACTTCAAAGTTAAGTTTTTCATTGTCAGAGATGTATAAAGTATCTTCAGTGTGATACAGTTTCATAGGTCTCTCTTAATTCACTAATGTGAATTTCAGAAAAAACTGTACTTTCTGCTCTGCAAGTGACAAGTCCAAAATAATATTGGTTCCAATTCAGAAATAATGTGACATTTTGACTTCCCCAAATGTTTAGACTTGGATTTAAAAAGTGAAAAATTCTATTCAAAAATTTTATTTACACATATCTAACACAAAAAAGCTCTGTAGCAGTATCCAAGCCATCTTTCTTTGCTCATGTAACAGCAATAAAGGCAATCAGTATACAGCTGCTGTCTGTAAGCAAATTTGAGAAGCTCCTAACAAATTTGTATATGAATTTGAGTAGTCCATTCCTGAATTATTTCATTTAAAGAGCAAAATTTTTCTAGAGGAGGTAAAGAAGTTCTAGCAGTCTGCAGGACTGAGAGGGGTAGGTAAGATTTTGAGATATCCTTCCCCTATAAATCTGATATTGCACTTTTTAGCAGAATCCACAGAGGACTATCACTTGTCTGTGTTCTTCACATCTCTAAATGTTATCATCAATTAGGGCCTCCAAAACAAAGGGGCAAAGTAGAATATGCCAGGACAATAAAATTAATATGCTTTTCAAAAATAATATTACTTTTCATGAATTTTTAAATGCTATTTGATAGGACATAAATTCTAAACCTTGTGTAACTATCAGAAACAAGATACTTGCCCTTTACGGAGGGCTAAAAAATAAGTTGGCACTTACTGTGTAGATTACCATATGCAGTGACCCTCTACTCTGCGTTCTTGTAAGCACAAACTCAGAAAACTGACAGGATGTATTTGCCCACAAAAAGCACTGAAGATCCTCACACAAACAATCACTAGTCAGGAAGAAATTGCAGCCGAAGCTGCTGCAGAAGTTTGTTTAAAAGCAGAAGTAGTGGCTACAGCCTGGTGCGTGGGATGCACACATCAAACATATGGATTTGAATCTGCCAAAGGAGAGGCAGGTTGCAGAGAAGTTGGTAAACCTTGCCAAGAGTTGTCTTCTGTTGCCTACCCTTGTCACACTTTTGGCTCTGCTCAGGTGTCCTCTGATCATCGGAATGAAGATGGCATTGAGCTTGCCACCAGGGCCTGGGATTCTCTGGAGCTTTGAGTGCTTTTTGCTAGCAAATTTTCTGGCAGAAGATGAAGGCTGCAAGAGGATTGAAGGGAAATCAGCATGCTATGGTGGCAGATTGGAGAAAAGCTAAGCCTGAGCTTGGTGTGTAGAGTTAAGGGTGAAATGGACTGTATAATCTAATGAATTTGATCTTACTGAACAGGACAGACAGTAAACATTCTTTACCCTTACCCCTTATCTTCACATTATCATAACTAAAATCTGAGATTTACAGTGCCAGATGCCAAAAATTCTCCTAAATTGGCAGACAACCTTATTTGGCAGACAGAGTTTACCAACAGCCTTCTGATGTTCCTGTTTTTATCATATAAATGCTCTACTACTGTTCTGTTGAGCATTAGCCTAATGGTGGCTCCTGTAATAATTTATTTTTGTGCCCCTTGAAACTGTGTCTTTTTATGTCTAACTTCATGTTTTACAGAATGGTTCCATCTTTAAAGGTTTTAGTAAACATGCAAAATTAACTACAGTATATTTTTCTTGTTTAGCAAAATCTATGGGTTTTTTATTCTTGCCTCCTTTTTTTTTCTTCCTTCTGCTGCTTTGTGGTGGAACTGATGGCAGCTGTTAAAACTGCTTTTCTGTTTATCACTTATGTAGAAAAAAAGAAAAAAACTGCATTAGGAAAAGGTGCCTAGATTTCGCATTATCCTACTATGCAGTACCATCAACACATTAGCTAGTGGGATAGATAATTCATAGTATTGCACACAGTGCTTGGTGAAAAATTAAAAATATTTGTACTTGCTCTTTACCTTATGTCTTATGTTCCTTATTTCAAAAGAACAAACTTTTAGTATTTTATATTTCTTTCCCCCTCCCCTCTCCACTCCACATTTGGAAACCTGCATTGAAAACAGTAATTTTTCTTGATCATTTTGTTTTGCATGGACATTTAGTGGCATGGTTTTAGTTTGATTTATATTTTTTGTGTCCAGCTTACCCTAGTGGAAGATGCATAGTTAAACTTGTTCTTAGTTAAACCTATTAAAGCTAACCCATTTTCTTGAGAGGGTTGATAAATTAATTTAAAAAAACAAAACATATAGGAATTATACAGTTAGTTAGCCAAAAGGATTGATAGATGCTCCTGTGAGATGAAGTAAAAAAAAAATTATTTAATGAAAACCATCCATCAGAAATTTTAATGCAAAACCAGGTTTTCAGAAAATAGGTATTTTGCATATGTCTTAATTTCCCTAGTAAAATTTTTGTGGATGTTTTAGTAGTGCATCTTGAGTAAGATCCAAGATCAATGTAATTTACTTTAGTCATCTCTTGAAACAAGTTCATGAACAGTTACAGCTAACCGTCTCAATTGATGCTGAAACTGATCTGGTTTCTTCTGGCTGTTTCTGTTCTCTAGTGAAGCCATTCAAAACACAGGGAGCAAAACATGCTGATCATGGGCTAGAAAAGACCTGTCAGGTAAACGACAAACACGTTTGAAGGTCTCCATGGTTAGGATTATCTGCCTTATGTTGGTGAATATCCAGGTCTTAGTAGCCTGTTAGTGAACCTTCCAGAAAGTGCAATTGGACAGGAGCAGTCAATGTTTTTCCTTGCTTGTGCTGTGCTGCATAGGCACGCAACATAATTCTGACTCCCAGAGGGAACAGCAAGGAGCGAGCAGGAATGGCTTCCTCCCAGGCACATGTTATCAGGGGAATCTGCGGTGTGTGCTACTCTGCATCTGCCATGGGGGGGAAAGGGCTGGTGCCATGGCACTACAAAAAAGCAGTCTTTCTAGTAAGACTTAAAATAGTCCTTTTACATTGTTTTCCTTCTGCAGCCTGATCATATAAACAAGTATGGAGTGCAGTAGCGTAGTCACCTCTGCATAATCACAGAGCATTCAAGAAATGAAATACTTCTAAACTGTCTTTTCAAAAGTGCTGGAACAAATCATCTAAAGAAAAACAAGAAATGCTGAAGCAAGGATGGAATGAGCCTGGAATCCCAATGAGACTGGAAAACAGAAGTACAAAATTAAGTAGCCAATATTAAATAATTAACTCAGTCGCCGCTTGCATGTTAAAGCAGAATGTACCATGGTCACAGCTGTGGATATTTCTGTTATTTCTTTCTCTGAGAGCCTAGAGTAATAATGAAAATGGTAAGCAGTTGCTGTACCTACTCTTCAAAATTCATGTCGTCTCTTTTAAGCCTCCTATTGCAAGGTAGCCCATAAAACAATTTCAGCAGCAACTGAAGATTCTCTCTGTCTCAGTGGAAGATTTCTGTGTGGCTTGATTGTGTCTTTAGTACAGATCAACATCTCAGGCTTTGGTAAGTATCTGTCTCTATACTGATGAATCTAACCTCTCAAAACTGCACTAAGCACCCAATAGTACGCAAAACCATAAAAGTTAGAGTGTTCTTGGTCTGAGTACTCAATGAAGCAGTATCAGTATGTTTAAAAGGCAGCCTTGTATCTTCACAGTCTGAATACACATGAAGCTGATTCACCTCAAGATCTGGGCCAATCCCTGAATACATCTTATCTGAAATTATAAATTACTTTGTTGCTAGCAATACAATGCCCAAGTTACAAGGTTTGGATGGGTCAAAGCCTGTCCAGTCAGTGAAGCTTTGCTTAAAATCTCTCCGTGTCTCAATTATTCTGCTTCCATTTTCCCAATATGTACCCATCATTCTTCACTTGCTTTTAAGTCATAACTGGTGAAAATACAGAAGTGGAGCTTCTTTTCAGACACATTTAACCTGTGTACAAGTACATGCTTTATAAAGAACCTCTTTTATTTCACTTGACACTGGCAACAGCAGCCAGACATCTTTTCTCTTTCTCTATGATTTTTTTTTTAATGATAAAAAAAAAAAGAGAAGAATGTGAAGAATGTGAGCATAGGCTGAAAAAAAATTTATTTTTACCTTCATGAATTGCTCCCCAATGAGAATGCCTATTTTCTTCCCCCATTATTTAAGGATACCATCAGTAACCTAGATATGCTTCATTTTATATCTGTATTTTGAATTCTTTGCCCTCCCAGCCTCCTCCCCTCCAACCTCCCCTATTTAAGCTTNNNTCCAACCTCCCCTATTTAAGCTTTTGTTTTACTGACCTAGAACTATTGCTTAGTTAATATCTAAGCAGTCCAAACTGAAGTGAAATGTAAGACAATGTTTTCCTGATGTCTTTTCATCCCTAGGCTTGTATTTTGTAGTGAGAAGAGCAAGAGAGCCCATGGAAAAGTGCGAGCAGGAAATGTGAACTAAAAAAAGGGGGAGTATATCCAAAATTTGAAGAACTGTAAGACAAAATAAGCCATTATTATGAAAAGAACTGCATAAAACAGAGAGAGGAAAGTGAAACTAAACTTAGGAAGGAAAGCACAGAAACTATTCTGCTGTTTACATGTACTCCACTAAACATTTATTTTTTTTTCTGCGATTGTTTCCATCTATAGAAGACTTTCTTAGAACCAGTGAAAACAGTATAGCTACTGGTATGTTTTGAATATATTACTGCTGGCCTGGGGTAAAAATGAATTATATCCTTTGAAGTTTTTTAGAAACAGGACAGATCAAATCTTTGTTCATACAGACTATGATGATTCCATTGACTATGCTGATATCTACCTGTGAACACTTAATATAAATTTTTTATCATGACCTGTCTGGAAGTTTTATGAGAAATTACTTTTATTTGTTTTTTTTTTTTCTATCTATCATCTTTTGTCTCAGATGACACTACATGTAGTTATCTACTAAATAACTTTTCAAATTTAAAAATGGCTTTAAGACATCATCACATCTTCACAAAGGAAATATTTTCATTTATTGCCGGACAGGTTAATTTTACAGGGAAAAATAATGTGTTTTTTGAGGTAGGGGATTTTTCATAAGCTTTCTGCAAATGCACTCTCTTGCATGTGTAAAATAGGCAAGAAAATCCTTTGTATATGTTACAGACTGGTCAATTTTAATGGTAAAAACAAAACCCACATTTGTTCATCCCCTTTTACATAAGTTAAAAAAAAAAAAAAATCCTATTTATTTTGACCATGATTTTGCACAGCTACTTTAATTGAATCACAGGAGTCTGTTAGAACTTGCCTTGAGTGCATTTGGCACAGGAGCTCCTGAAAGTTAGTCACATTGCTCTGCCAGCACAAAAAACAGAAATGGGTTTTTGTGTCAGAAGCACAATGTGACTAATTACTGAAGGACAGGTAAGGGAAAGTTTACATGTTTCAGATGCTTTGGAAGGTTCATTTTGCATTTGATTTTCAGAGATGTGCAAAGCCTCAGAGCAAAGCCTTTTGCTTTTTCCAATCAATTCACTTTCCATAGAAAGAATTATCAAATTTTAAGAGCATAACCTCAAAATACTCCATTTCTCTTCGGTAATTCTGAAGAAAAGCACTGATTCATGGAAAAATCTTGACAGAACAAAAAAATTAATTTCAAAATTCTTCATCTAGAGAGTTCTTCACTGTTCCATGCAGAATAGAAATGGATATTTCCATTTCCATAAAGAGATCTCTTTATTTTCAAGGACCTGTGATGACATTGCCAACCACTCCTTGCTCAAAAAAATGTGGGCAACTAATTTCTGTCTTTTCCTTGATCAGACGGATAGTCCAGTGTTATTTCATGCTACATCTGAAAAACATAAATAAAATATTTTATAAGTATGTGATGTAAACACAAGATAAAATTTTTAATACTGTGAAACCCACATAGCTGCCATGGTTAATATTCAGGTTTGAAGTTTCCAAAATGTAGAATTCAGATTTGTAGTTTTAGGTATTGGTTTAGGAAAGCTGGAATGTAATGAAGGGCTCTTACAGAGCCAGACACTAACAATGGATTTATTTTTCCTTTAGATGCAATCTAGTGCAGGGCTATCTTGTACTTCCAGAAACCAATTGAAGAGAGAGACTACATTGTGTCATGAGATTGCATTTCACTCTGCTTTGGGCCATTTCAGCCTCACTTATAAATGTGGAAAAAAAAAAGAAAAAGAAAAAGAAAAAGAAGTGTGTGATATATATAATAGAAATCATACTAGTGAGCAAAATAGAGACCAAGCTGGAAATAGCAGATGAATAGGATTCTTTCTGAGTATTTTTTTTTTCTCCTAATAATGGATACATTTATTTTCAGTAATTTATCCCCTCTTAATTAGATTTGTATCATAGTTCACCGGCCCAAAGAAATTAAAAACCCCTCTGTTTTAAAATGGTCCAGGTTTTAAATTAATATACATCTTAAAAACAGTATACTTAAAAGTAGCTAGACTTGAGTTCTGTCAAAGCTTTGTATCACTCATTATTCTCAATGATGTTATTTTTCTCATAGTATATTCTCATTGCCCAAATCGGGTGAGATAAGAAACATGCATCAGTTGAAAAAATATGATACTTGTCATGTTATCTAAAATATTACTGTTTACTACACTACACCAGTGTCTTCCTTTAATCATAAAGGCAAAATTCATTTCTATGGGATCTTGGGAGTTATGCTGAAAAGTTAGTGACATACTTTTATGATAAATATCTAAAAAACATTTAACGTAAAGAGACAATAATTATCATTCTAGATACAATCACAACCAGAAAAAGAAAAGACTACTTAAGATGCCTAAAACATGTTTACCTGTGAGATTAGAGCAATTTAAAATCTCTCATGTAATAATGTCTACTTTATTGTCTATGGAACATTTTAATAAAATGTGAAGTGAAATTAAATAGAATCATCTCCCATAATAGCTTCCTATCATATGGTAACAACCTGACTGCTTACTACTGTCTAATCTGTTACTGAACCTTGTACTGCACTTTTATGGTGCTTCCCTGCTGGCTCTATTGCCCACTTAGGAATATGAAATCATGTTATGTTTTTTTATTGCTCTCAGCCAGCCTACCTCCCTTTTCTCCAGTAGACTGTTTTGCAGTATCATGGCAATATCACATCAGATCTCTGAAGAGCAAGCACTTATTCTCTTTTTTAGCATCTCTTCATTTGATCTAAGATACTTTGTACAAGGTTTTGCTCTATATAATGTTTTTCTGTATACTGCACCAATGCTTTGACTACGCAAACTGTTTGAAAGAAGGCATTGAATTTGAAATGGAACAGGGTAAATTCTGTGCTTCAGGGGTAGCTCTCTGTATCAATCCTTCCAAGACAAGTCCATGGCCTTGGGGATGACTTTGTCCAAGACTTTTGGATTCCTGGCTGCATAGAAGAAAGAGAAAACAACTTCCAACTAAGCTGAAAGTGTATAAAACTACTTCCAAAGTTTCCACAAAAATAGTCTTGCTTTCAGTCACTGTACATATGCTCCCACATTTAACACAGGGAAGTATTAATGATATTTCCTTTCTTTAAAATTACCATTTTTCATTAAATTTTATCAGCATTCATGAATATGCTGGAACTGTTTGGTTTAATGAAATATTGTAATATTGTGATTCAACAGTTAATCTTTAAGTTCATTAAAACAATTCAATAGCTTAATTTCTGTTCAGTGTTGTGTGGATACTCTTTATATATTATTTCATATTTCTCTGGCTTAGTTGCACATCTATAAAATATTCCTTTCTGTGTGGATTGTAAGTTCTGCAAGAACCAAATTGCCTTACTAGGTTCTTGTAACCAAAAGACAAGGGCATATAAAAAAAGGTGATTTCAGGTGGGAAACTCATAATAGCTGAAGCTTCAGAACACTTTGAATCACTATAGCAAAGGCCTCATATTTTCTTTTTTGGTGCCTTGAGGGATTTTCCTCCTAACTTGGACTTTTTCATAGTTGTAACCTCGCACAATTTTCTTCTTGTCAGAAGACAAGTAACTGAATAAGAATAACACAGGAAATGCAATGCCTCCTTGTTTTTAGAGAAACTGTAGGACATTGCACATATAGACTATATTTTATTACCTAAAAGCTGAGCAAAACTACCCCTCTGACATTGTGAAATCTAAGTTCTCTGAGAATTTAAGGTATTCTAAAACCTGAGGTCTTAACTCATGTTTCAGTCTATTACTATAAGCCTAGAATAGAGAAAAATGCTTTCATCAATCTTTTTTTTCTATCAGAAGAATAATCCTGATCACTATCAGAGAAAGTGTCTCAGAAAAATTAAGAATAAAAATTAAAACTGTAGTTTTCATGGTAATTTTCATTCTTGGATGAGTTATTCCTATTATTTGAAACTCAAAAATTATTAACTCTTGAAAATGAAAAATTTGAACTCTCGAATATTTGTGTTTAATAGCAGCAAAACAACAAAAAAAAAGCACTGGTAGTTGATGTTGCAAGAAAGAATATTCTGTCTCAAAATTTGACAAAGAGGTCAGGCAGAAATAATCTTTGCTAGCATGCTGATCACATAAATTTTTTCATCTATTGATAGCAGAAGGTAAGAATGTGAAAAATCGTATGTATATGGCAACAGATCATACAGAGGCATAAATTTTGGTTTAAGAAAGAGCAAATTTTCTCCAGATAAACCTCCTGTATCTACTTCCATTTCAGTGAATGGTAAAATTATTTATTGTCATGCTAGCAGGATGTGGCACTGGACCCTCACATCTTAGATGCAGATGTAGTAGCCAATCATTTCCTGGGGCATTAGGAAAAATAGGGGAGGAGTTCTGTTGACAGAAAGACGTTGCTGGACTCGTAACTTCCCTTGGCACAGAATGGATTTTGTGGGGTAGAAAGCAACTTCTTATTTTTACCACAGTAAGCTGAAATCCAAGCATTCACCAGAAAGGCAAAAGAGCAAGAAAAAGGGAACCTTCTGTCTGTTTAGCATGAAATATATGGGCTGGCTTAAAAGGCTCAATTTAGGAAAAGATTGCAGAGCACTGCTCTAGTTGAAAGTAAAAATGTTTTCATTAATCACCTGTAATTTGGTTACAGATTATGGGGGTTTTTTGCAGGTTCTTGTCTTATATTTCAGTTCACAAATATACAATAGAATAAAATGAAGGTATCAGAAAAAAAATTCATTTAGGTTAATATAAAAAGATATCTATGCCTTCTCCCATGCAGCCTTTTATCAATATAAAGCACTTGTCTCAGTGTTGGAAATAAATATCCAGAGGAACACCCTCAACAAAAGTAGCCTTGACTCTAGGAAAAAGGAAGTTTGAAAAACAGTAATGGAGACTTCCTAAAGATCTTTTGTTTTTTAATCTGCCTTTCTGAGATTTTATTTAAGGAGTTATTCTGACTAAGACCATATGTACATGTACAAGTGCATACATACTGTACCTATATTTGTATAGGTGTATGTATACTAATGTGTCAGTTTAATCATCATATCTCTTGATATTGCTGACTCTGAAGACTAGGTCCCATAAATATTGACAGTTGAAGATCCTGTCATAACCAGATTATATAAGAAATCACCAAACACTCTTAAACCCCATCCAGCAGATGTTAAAATTATGTGAAAAATAAATTACGTGAAACAGAATGCTGATTCTATTTTATTCTTCATTGACAAGCATTTCATCACTATCTGCAGCCTCCTGAGGAGGACAAATAAAGAGGGAAGTGCTGATCTCCTCTCCCTGAAATTCAGTGATAAGATCCAAGGGAATTGTTTAAAGTTACATCAATGCAGATTTGGTATAGGCATCCAGGATTAATTAGGAACTCTTTCATAGGCATGGAACAAACTTTTTAAATGTAGGCTCTTGTCTGAGTTTATTGCAACTACTCAAAGTGTAAAATCTTCAAACAAAAATCCTTTTCTTGAGCAAGATCACAAATCACCTTATAAACTGAACTGATTGCTACCTAGAGGTACATGTGACGCATTTTCAGATGGAGGAAAGAACTCTATGGGATTGCCAAAGGTTTCTCATAACATATGTAGGTACAGGAGCAGAGGTGGAAAAAGGGAGAGGATGAGGGTGTTTTTGTGATTAAAAAGCATAGGAAAATAGAGAGCAAGAGAATGAAAGTGTTTGAAGGTGTGTGAAAAGAGGCTGGGCACTCTGCTCAGTATGGTCATGTTTTCTCAGCTGCGGTCTGTCCTTTTTTGAGAGTATGTATGCATGTCTATACATGGGCAGGGGATGAGGGTGGTATGGTGTATATCCATATATCTATATCTATATATGTACAAATAGATATAAAAATATGGTTTCATCCAGCATACATCTTCAGACATTCTGAATATTTCCTGGTTGAAGTGGTTCTGCCCGTGAGTATGCTTGTGCCAGTACCAGTCGTGGGTGTGAAACCACAGGTCATGGTTGTCCCAAGAACTGGAGAGATTGCAGTGTCTGCAGCTCATCTGGATGCATGTGTCTGTGAAGGAAATTGTTCCTTAAGAGCATGTATCTCTGCATTGCAGCCCTCCATTCATGAGAGTTTTCCCGTCACATCCCCGTGATCCCAGCAACACCCCCACAAGCTGCAGTGAGTAACCCTGTAACTCTGCACAGATACCTAATTCCTCCTGTTTATTCCCTATGCTGCATATATTGGTGTACAGACACTTCAGAGACCAGCATGCTAATGCCCAGGAAAGGGTATGGGTGTTTTTCCCATAAAGGTGCCTGGTTTTTCCTTGTTTAATTCAAATAATTAATGCAAATTCTTGAGGTGACTCTGTTTAAGACCTCTTTTTTTGATAGAGGTCTTAAACAACTTTTTGTCATATCCGTCCTTATCCTTTGCTCATCGGCTCTGTCCATCATTGCCTCACAAGACAGCTGGTAATTCCCTCCACTCTCTCATAGACACTGCATATCCACATATAACCAAGTGTACCTACATACATATATATATATGCATATATATATGAATATGTATCTGTGCACGTGTATGGACACACACTATACATGTGCATATATGCAAATATACACATAGACATACACATACATGTCTGAATATATGTATTTTCTGCTAATGAGCTTTCATCCTGATCAGCCAAAGAGGGAAATAGGTTTTTAGTCCTGTTTATGTATGTGAGTCTTTTTTGTTTCTGTTCTGATTATAATCACTGGGCATATATATATGATACATATGTAGATCAATGTGGGCATATACATGCACTTGATAATATATGAGTATGCTTGTTAGGGATACATAATCAGTTTTGCACCTGGTTGGACTTGCAATCATGCAGACCTGAAGGATATCTGACTACTAGATTAGGCAACATATAATAAACAAAGAAATACTGAAGGAAATAGTCAATTTTGGACTTTTGTTATAATCTGACAGTGAATGTGAGTCTGTTTCAGTACAGTAGGGTTTGTGTTCTTGAAAACTCATTTGTTCACAGATTAGGACAGTGCCTGGTCAGCAATATTCTGAACTTCACAGCTCAGGTTGACAATTGTTCTTCCAGGCTTAAATAACAAATTTTTAGTCATGTATTAGTCTAGAATTCACTGGATTTTACTTTAAAGGGTCCAGAACACTGACTCATTCAGATCTCAGTGTAGAGGATAGTGACATTTTCAATCATTTATTAACCTAATGGTTTGTGTACCCAAGACAGGAAATAGAAGGATGAGTTTTACTGAATTTCAGATACAGAATGTGAGCTTTTCTCTCTTCAGCCTGTATAACTCTGTGTGAATTTAATGCTGAAATCTCCTTCCTGACAATGACATGGCTTCCCTGATTAGCTGTTCCCTTGTTATTGAAAAGTCTCTCAGACTGTTGTCATAGACTTATTGGTACAAGAAGATATCAAAGAATGGAAAACATCAAATCCTTCACTTAAAGAAACAAAACAACACAAACTCCTTTGGTAAGCAGGAGAGAGAATGCAGCTCAGAAGTCATTGTACGAAGTTCACCAACTAAGGTAGCAATAAACTTACGGTGGAGAGAGTCTAGATTTAATTTCAAATTCTAGAATACATAGATTGTCTGTGGAGAAATTTCAAAGCTTGTTTATTTTATGGGATTTTATGTCTCATGTTGAGTTTTTGTAATTGTTCACAGTTCAAAAAAAAAAAAAAAAAGCCATT
>VYXF01004997.1:138002-148247 GCA_013397295.1 Polioptila caerulea
CCCCAAAAAAAAAAAAACAAACTCAGCTGAACAAAAATAAATAAAAACTCCACCTCAACAGCTTTTTTTGCCCTTCTAACTTCAGAATGACTCATAAGGAGAAAAGAAACCAAGGTCAGCTTGCTAAGGGGGCACACATAATAGCTCTGGGTGTAAGAGAAGAATGGGTTTGCAAAGACTGAATTTTGTTTCTCATCTTCTGTCAGACTGTTTGTTGGCCTGCTTGTATAGCAGGTGCTATGTGCACACCACGTGTGATGCTGCCCACAAAGTGAAGTGGATCTCAAGAAAGATGTTTACTTTAAAAATACCTCACTAAATTCATATGGAACAAGCTCAGGGTAAGAGAATAGGGAAATACAAGGGATATAGATCAAGCAAGTGTATAGAGCCTGTGGCATCAACAGATAATGGGAGAGCATAGTAAACAGGGTAGAAAACAGACACAGAAAGGCAATTGGAATGGGCAGAATGTGTGAAGTTTTCTGCAAGCCAAGGAGAATATCATCATTGTTAGAATTGCTAGAAGCAAGATCAGAGGGAAAATCAACATTGCAAGCATTTAATTGAGAGAGGGGAGTCTTATTTTCAGATTTGTACTTCCGGTCTGTCTCACCAGATCTGAATTTTATCCTGTATGAAATGTTACTGTCCCCTTATTTGCTTTCTATGGTGTGTGTGTTTAGAAATCTTCTGAATATTTCAACTCTGCTTGCTTATGGGAAAAACAAAACAACAAAACAAAAAATCAAACCCTGAAACTCCCACAAACAAACAAATACCCAAACCCAAACAAACAAACAAAAAAAGAAAGAAGAAAAAAGAAAGTGTTTTATCTGAAATTTCTGGAAAACTTGAGATCCCTTTCAGCATCAAATAGTTGGCAAGTCCTTACCTGTGGTTCACCTGTGAGGTTGATCACCAAGTCTATTTTCTACTTTTAAGAGATACGCCCTAAAAAGAGACGCAGTATTAGAAACCACGAATGAAATGCAGTTTAATTCATCTCTAAAAATGGCAGCTTATTTCCTTTGCTGCAAATGTTCTTCAATGCTCTGTTGGCATTTTTCATGGTAGAATTTTTCTTAAGATCGCAAGAATGACCATGTCAGGCCAGTGCAAAGGTCCATTTCTACATTGGTGTAACTCCAGCAACATCCAAGAAGAAAAGTGGAGTCAAATCTGCCCTATGTTTGTTATTTTGTAGGCATGTAATGCTGGACAAGCTTTACTGTCCAAAGAGGCAGGAATTTCTGGAGTTGGTTCATGAGAAAATGCCATCATATGATTCTCTCTATAAGAACTTATATAATTATTGAATCAGTGCAAGAGCCTATAACATTTTACTATCTTTTATTAATTAGGATTTAAATTTAAATATATAATTATTTATTTTTCCTCCACAAACAACAGATAATAGGATAATTCAACATTCCCCTACAAATATACGTGGCCTAAGGTACCATTTGCTTTAACCATATTCTTAGCCTTATACTAGCATAGCAATCAACATTTTATTGTTCTTGTTATGTCATGCATTATTCTTTTTGATTTCTTTTAATATATGAAACAGACTTGTATTCTGTGTAACTGGAGTTTCACCTGAAGGTATTATCTGGGAGGGCTTTTTGTCACAGTCATAATATCCAAGTTGGTTGATGATACAGTAAAATAAAAATAATACTTTAAAAATAAAAAAGGGTGTGGAGAGAAAACATCTTATGATATGGAGAAGGAAAAATTTAGCAAAAAAAAAAGAAAAAAAAAAAAAAAGATAGATGAGAAGATCAGTCAGGACTGTGTCCACAATAAAGGTTTATGTTCCCCATCCATTTCAGTCTTGGACTTTCATTCATAGGTAGAACTTTAAATATAGAGAAAATAGAAGACTATTAGAAAAGACATCAGCAAGAATGCCCATCAATAGTCAGATATTAAGTGCAAGGTAATCATGTTTTGTGTCGGTTACAGAGAAGCTGATGAAAAAAATAGAATATGTAACATGATGTCTCTTTCATCTATAAATACATCAGCTCAGAGGTTACGCTTCATTAACTTCAAATGTAGCATGAATAATAAAGGAAGAGGCACAGCATCCCTTTGATACATTGTGTGAAAGCTTATCATTCCCTCTTTCAAGTGACTGTTTATTAAATAAGGTGAATAATAGAAAATATTCAGACTAGATCCAAATCACAGTCTGACACTCTCTGCCTGATTACAAAGTAAATGTAACAGCTCTGAGTCTCCATTTTGTGACATTAGGAAATAAATGGGATAAGATATATGGAGCTACCTGCAATGAACTCACTGAAATATTTTCTGCTTAAAAATATTAATCGATTAAAAAAAAAAAAAAATAAAAGTTACCTTGGCAAAAGACACAAGACACTCCCTCTCCTTCTTGTTGGACACAAGGAAACATATGCAGAGTAAGGAATATAGTAACTCATTAATTTTTACAAACCCTTTGCAATGTCATAGCATATACACCATTCCAGGGAGGTGCTAGTAAGCCACTTTCATAACCTCTATAAATTGCAATGCATTTGTGTAAATTTCAGTTGCTTAACTATGCCAAATACCGTAAAAAGAGGACTGCTAGTTAAGATCACTTTTGAACCACATCCGTTCTTAGACATAGCTGACATTTCATTGGCAATTTCTCTATGTAAATAGAAACAGTAATGTTTCATCAGTTTTTCTTTAGAATCTGTGTCATGACTCTCTTTAGTAAGACACAGTCATAAACATATGCAAAAGAAATTGTAAACAATTTCAAAGATTTCTTTGGATCACTGTTGAATTATTACTATTCCTTCAAGGTGGGAGGTTAGGATTTCCCAAATTATTTGAATAGTCAATACTGCTGTGAGAACAAAAGAAAAAAAAGAAACATTCTCATCATTTTTTTTGCATAAAACTCCCTATTCCCATCATCCCGGAAAAAAGCAATTTGAGTTTAAAATTGCAGGCAGTTAAGAAAATGAAGTTTTGAGAAAAGAAATGTAATAATATGATATTTTGAGGGGTTATTGTATAAGAAACACTATATAGAAATCTCTAAATCCTAGTAAGTTTAGCTTTTTCAATTAATGAAGAAGAATAAGTGTTTAGATACATTGAAAAATAGCTTAGAATTTTTTTCTTACAATATTGGAAAATAAATTATCAAGAATTTAATTTACTTATTTGTTTTGAAATATTTCCATACATGAATTTGAAATGCAATAAAGAGAAAAAAGGAAGAGAAAAAAAACATATTTAAGGAAAAGCTGTGGGCTGTGGTAATTTTTATTTATTAAAAAAATAGATTAAAGTAAATGAAAAATAAATTTTCAAATTTGAAGGAAATAACATTTTTGCAGAATAGGTAAACAAGACATATTCCCTAATATGAAAACATATTGCTTTTTCCAAACCTGTGAATTAAAACAACTTCATATTTCATGTTGCAACCAGCTCATCTCTGCAGGTGTGTAAGTAATTGCAAAATAAGAGAAATATGGTATTTGAAAGTCAATATGAACAAAATTTGGCAGCTCTATTAATGAAAACAGATTTTCTGTTTGTTTGTTTTCAGTATGCTTCATACAGAACACTAAGTCCATTTTGTTTCTGAAGATTGCAACAGGCAAATGATTCACGTGTGAGCTAAGTAAACATAATGAAATTATGGATTATGATATTAATGCTGCCACAGCCACAACAGGAGCAGATCACCTTTGCAGATCCATTTAGGTGCCAGCACCACCATGTGCCATCACATATGGGGTTTGAGAATCAGGACTGAGGAGGTTTTTTTCCTTTGGCTGCTAAAGGACAGTAGTTAGTGCTTACTGCAATTTATGTGATTTGGATTTTTTTTTTTTTTGTTTGTTTTTCCACTGAGGCTAATTCACAAGTTTCATGTAAAATCACATTCAAACTCACCTATATTAAAATGCTGATTTAACATATGAAATGAATTCCAAAAAGTGTAAAAATTGTCTGCTAAGGAATAGATAAACTGTAATAAGACTGACCTGATCAGTCATTATCAATTTGCTTAAATATTACTGGCTGAATAAGAAATGTGCATGAAAAATATTACAGAAAATGGTACCTAGTGCAGACATTATTAGCATTAGAACATACAAAAAAATTTATATTTATAATTTATAAAATTTAATTTATAAACAAACCAGAGACAAATAGGAATACACTGCTAGGGAAAATTGTATGGATCTCACAAGCAGAATAAAATGCTAAGTGTGTTAATAGTCCTTTTGAAAAGCTTACTTGACTCTAGTTTGTAGTGCTTAGTACTCAATGCCTTAGACATTTCTAACTCAGAATACAATTGTCTGAAGAAAGGAACACTGCTCAGAAAGTGAAAATAAATACTTTTTTATTACAGATTTTGTTTAGTGTTTCATTATCTGAGAACCATATCACTGTTCCATTTATCAACAAGCAGCAGTTAGGCCCAGTTGTACTAAATCTTTTGTCATTTAGGATAGGATTTGATATGTGATCATTAGGTTTGGCCTCACAATATGACTTCATGAAAATTCAGCTTTCTAGGCCTGAAACAACATTCTATTTTCCTGTATACAATAAATAATTTTATAAACTCTAGAAAATTCTGTTACTATTGTTCCATACAACCTCAGGGAAAGCAATTTGCTCTAAGCAGTCACTGAAGCATCTCAGTAACCTGAGAACAGTATAACTAAATATATGCAAAACAATTTTACCAGTTTTTTTATCATTCTAAGGTTGAATTAACAATAAGTCTCAAGTAAGAGATTACCAGCAACAATCCCAATACCTCGCAACTTGAAAATATACTGCATGTGCCTTGGATTTTATTTTAGGTGAATCCTATTGAATATGTAGGCCTCCATTTTAATTTGTGTAAGGTTGAAGTAGGATGATAAGAGCTTTCAGAATGATGCAAATGGCCTGCCACTTGAAGACATGTTGAGCTTCCTAAGTTACATTAGCATAGCAGGGAGGCATGGCAGAACTCCAGTTTTTGTCTGCATGATTTTCTGTCTATTGATTTACCTGCATGCTGAGGAAGCACAAAAGTTCCATCAGTTGCCTAACCTATATTACAACACATGTAAAATTTTATTTCTTTCTTCTTTTCAGGTTTAAACTGTTTCTATTTTTGATGTATCTGTAGCAATTACTATGATTTGGTAGTGTTTTACCTTGTTTTCTGCAAAATACATGCAAATAGTAGAAGGTAGTAGGAAATCTGGCTGTCTGATTTTATTTTTATGTTTGATGTTGCTGCATATCCATTATAATTTATTAAAATTTCCAAAAGAAGTTGATGAATAACAGTTTACAGCTATGAATTGATTTTGTATCCAATAAGAATCTATTCTTTATAGACATGAAAATCCTTAACTTGAAAAAGAGAATTTCTTTTTGTCGTGCTATTGAGAGTAAAGAGCACCAAAAAGCAGACAAAAACTGCTGTTTTCATTTTCCAAATGAGATCTTTCACGATGTGTTCTGGTTTTTGCTCCACAGAAATCTCTGTTTATTACTGAAATTAATTAATGGGTTAATTTTTTTTTCTTTTTGAGTTAATATGAAAGAAGCTTTGTCCCTTGAAAGAATATGCATCTTTTCTGGTCACCATGAACAGTCATAAGAACTTGAAATCTTGTGTTTTCATATTCCTTTTCACACATCCTATGAAAAACACACAAGAAGTTTGAGACTGTGAAATCCAGGTATATGCATTACAAATTTATTATTTGTAATAAGAGGAAGGACTGGGAAGATGGAAAGAAAACATGGCATGATTTAAATTTGCTAAGGAGGAAAAAGTTTTTGTTGGAGTTCAGCAAGGGAAGTGTAATCTCCACACTTCTTGTTTCATCAGGCTAGAAATCTAGTTGGAATTTAAACCACAACATTCTTCTTATTCTGGATCTACTGATAATAGGCTGATAAAGATGTGAATTTCATCCTTCTCTTCCTTCAGACTTCGAGACTAGCTATACTCCATTCTCTATACTGCTGCCTTTTATTATGATATTTCAGATTACTTGTGGTGGCCAAACAATTTAAATAATATCTAAATTGTCATCTAGACGGGCTGATATCAACCAGAAGTCCTAAGTCAAGGCCTGGGGAGAAATGCAGGGTTGCATGGCTGAGTCCACTGCACTGAGGAGCTGCATCCTGCAGGCCGAAGGAACTCGATGTACACACGTATGCATGAGTACACAGCCAGCTGAGGACTCATTTCCCAGAGTCTAGGTCTTCCTTTTTCAAAAAGTGAGACTGAATGAGCAATGATTCTCTGTTTATGACCTCATAAAGTTTATGACCAGTGAATTTTAACAGCCAATCCAAGCCACATTTTAGTTCTGTTTTTTCATGTCTTCATAAGTTTGCTCAGCAACTGCACTCTTTAAGGAGTACTACTACTAGTGAGTACTAGTACTAGTACTAGTGAGTACTCTTTCATTCAAGGGTTCTCAAATACCTGTCCCTCTTGCAGTTCCCTTAAGCAAGAAATTCAGTACATTTCTTTGATATGATAAAGAACAGACACTTGAGCACAAATTTGGCATCGTGGGTGAAACATATTCTTTATTTTAGTCTGTAGAAGCCTCCCATTAATTTCAAAGTTTCTAGAATGCCTTCTGATTAACTCATTTCTGTACATTTGAGGACCATAGTTATTCAACAAGCACACAGAATAGTTTCAATGATATATTTCCTCTAAAGAGTTCTGTTTCAAAATAGGTAACATGATAATTGGCTGCTGAAAAATGTTCTTTTTATACTGTATAATAAGGATTCTATCCTTGGCTGCAAACTTAATTAATGTATGGGACTTGGACTTCAAACAAAATGTGCTCACAAATAACTTCTCATTTTTAGCACAATAATTTTTTAATTTAAGCGAGTAAAGAATAAATCAGCTTAGCTGACAGCTTGGTGCAGACTCAACTGGGGTGTAATAGTTTTAAAGTGATGGTAGTATCTAAATGGGGATATCATATAGGCTTGCAAATAATAGATGCTCATTAAACATTTTTTTAATGTTGCCTTCTGTTTGGTCTGTTTTGGTGTCTTTTATCTTTAGTGTAGTCAACACATACTGCGAAGACCTGATTAACATAAGAAGAAATTATGAGTATGGAAACAGGGTTTCCCAGAGGACTTTCCCCTCATTTCAGGAAATGCTTTTTAATCAAAGAGTAATGCCCAGTTTTCAAGATGGCTAATTAAAGCCAGGAAGATTGAGCAGTGAATACATTAATGTTGTAAATGTTTTTGTTATTTGGCTAAGTAATATATGAGTAGGCCATTGAAGAGGCTGCTAGGATTTTATTCCCAGAGAATAGGACAGGCTGACTATGATATTTTCACAGAAAAGCAGCAGGTTTAATGCATCAGCTGATGAAACAGCTGAATTAGAATGCAGAAGTGTCCAGACTGAATTCTGATCAAGGTATTTTGTTTTATGTTTTTGACTTTACACAATGCATATGAACACTAACATGTATATACACACCAACATGCACACACAAACGTGTTAACAATTGCTTTTGTAAATTGTGGAAGGATTTTCAGGATGCATTTGGCCTCATTTTCTCCTACACTCTTCCTTTCTAAGCACTATCACACTGTTCTGAATTTTTTCCACAAAAAGTGAAGAGGAAAAAAACCCTCCAAACCATCTGAACAGAGGATATATACTTACTACAGATTCTTCTACCTTGTTTTGTTCATCTATAATTTTGTGTAGTATTAAATTGTCTTCTTCAAGTAGTTGTGCTGACTTTGAATTTCCTTCAGTAATAAGGTCTTTTCATGGTTTCTAAATCTGCTGAAAACAAAAAAAGAACAGTGCATATTTTCATGATCTTTTGTCTGGGGTGTTGAGCTTTCTTTGATTCACATAATTTTCACAGTGGAAAAGTATACCAGAGAATTCAAACCACTGACAATCTCAGGCTACTTCAAATTGTCTATGACAATCTATTAGTAAGATTATTAAAGTGATTCTGTGTGATTGCTCACAAGTACCTTTATATTTAAAGACAATTAGTCAGAATATCTAAGTACAAAAATGTTTTTACAGGGAATGATGGAAGTGTTTGAGTGTAAGACTGCTATTAACCCCCTATTCACCCTAAAAATGCTATTGAAATGCTTGATATTGGTGCTATAACTTTCTTCCTGATGATTTTCTATCTCTGTGCAGGGAGACAGACAAACATTGAGGAAGTAAATGAGTGAAGTCTTTGTGAATTTCTTTAACATTACCCAAGTGAAAAACTGTGTATACATGCAAATGGTATCACAACAGATGATCCTCAATCTAAAGTACAGACGCAAACGTTAGCCCTGTTTTAAATTAACAATTTTTATGTTTTTTTTTTTCCCTAATGGGTCAATTTTGTGAAACATATTCAGCTGTAATCAATGTTGTTTAAAGTGATGTTTCATTAAAAAAAGATACGAAATAAAACACAAAAATTAAATTAAAAACAAACCCAAAAAGTGTCATCATCTGTCACATCACAAATTATATTTTAATTCCAAAAAAGAGCTGCTGAAGTGAGAGTTTCTTGGTAACATATTTATTTGTATTTGAAAATTTTCTGTGATCTTAGAACTTTAAGATGGAAAAACCAAAAGAGAAAAGGGTGAAAAGAAATCTATCTTTAGCTACCCAGCTGTCTCCCTCATTCAAGGTTATCAATAAACTACAGGGCTATTGTCAGCCTTACAGGACCCATTTTTCACCATCTTACACTAACATCCTACATTTGCAGGAAATGAGGTATGTCAGATGTCACCATTTACAATGGAAATTACTGCCCTTGAAAATGTTGGCCAAAATGAGAAGTGATATTTTTAACTTGCTGTACCTGTTAGCCTTATGACAACTGTCATCTTCCAGTAAGGTAACAGACAGGCACTTTGTAAAGATTTCTACACATAGTTAAAGACTTCATCACCTCTGGGACTTCAACACCTGTTTAGTTATTATCATAATCTTATAATATTAATATTATATGGACAAATTTTAATAATAATATCTCTATATTGCTACTGCCATTTATTTATCATCATCATCATCATCATCATCATGGTTTCCAATTATTATTCTGCTCTTATCCCAACCCATGGGTTTTTCCTCTTTTGATTCTCCTCTTTATCCCACTGGTTGTGGGGAATGACTGACCATCTTAACTAGTAGAATGGATGTTTCTATCACAAAAAAACCTCTCAAAAAACCAAAAACAAACTAAAAAAACAGCATGGGAAAAAGACATCAATTACCCAATTTTGCATTGTTTAAATACCATCGCCAGCTGTGAGGTCTCAGTCCATAGGCACCACCAAAGTGCTGAGTTTCCTCTCTGCCAGGACATCTCTCCCGTGGTGCAGAGTGCAATGTACCACCTGTGTTGGGTCCTTGGCCCAGGTCCTCCGTGCTTGGGCTCAGGAGCTGTACTTGAGCACATCCATGGCCTGGGTTGTGCTGTTACACACCTGGCCTTTCCAACCCTAACCTCACCTGTCTGGATAGAATACTTAGCTGGAGCTCTCACTTTCCCAAATTCATGGGACTGTTGGCTGGTCCTTACTACTGTCAAAGACCTTGATGGTTCAACCCATCAGGAGCCATACTTGTCCTACCCTGTCACCCCACTGGGGTCCTGCTCAGCTCTGCTACCCCTGGGAAACAGCTCTGCCAACTCCGTCCTGATGGATCCTTGCTAAGCTGGCCACTTAAAGCAGGAACAACAAACTCTTCATGTTAAGTGGTTTATAACATATTAAGCATGGTAACAACTATCACTCCAGCAAGGTACATACCCGTGGTCTTGTGTGGAAACAAGACAGCTCCTAGAAATAATAGCTGGAGGAATTAGGAAGGATCTCGGCAAGATATGCTGTATTTTCACATGAAATAACCTGTAACAACCCGCATGTGAAAACTGAAAATAAAGAAAAAATGAATGGAATATGTTTATTACAGCTGTCAATGGATAAAAGTAGGGAAAAAACAGCCCACAAATAGGCCAGCAACAAAAAATACATATGGGTCGATCAAACATTCTGCTGCAAGCTCCATACCAATAAGGTTGTATACATTCTAAAACCTTAGAAACCTTAGGAAATCACTCTCTTATGCCACCATGTCCACACCATCACTTCTTTTTCAATTTTCTTTATTTGTTATTTCTTTTTTTCTTTTCCTTCCACCCA
>VYXF01004997.1:148305-161338 GCA_013397295.1 Polioptila caerulea
TTTTTTTTTTTTTTTTTTTTTTTTTTTTTTTTTTTTTTTTTTCCCCCCCTTTTTTTTTTTTTTTTTTTTTTTTTTTTTTTTTTTTAGGTACTAGATGGGCAAGAGATGACATGTATTACAGTTGATTTGGAGCTACATATGTTCTGTTTGGCTGATTAGTAAGTAAGCTGAATGACCAGCTGGCAGGCCAAAGAGTCTCTTGAATTAATATTGTGGCCTTTGACATCCTTGAGGATTTTAGTATGTATGCCCTTACTGTTAAGCGACCTCTTTTCCATCAGCATAGAGTATTTCTATTTTTTAGGTTGTGCCAATTTCAACTGTACAAAAATGGAGATTTTTGTACAGTTGAAATTGGCCAAGATTCAAAATTACTATGGTGAAGAAATAGTAGTCTAATCGAATGACTAAATAAGCCTTATATTTTTAAGAAATTTGGTTTAAAAATTAAAAGTGCATGTGAAACACTTTTTCATGACTAATTTACATGAGTATTAAGAGAAGATTATAAAGAATAAAGCTTTGAATAAAAAAACCCAAACAACACAAATAAACAAATTAAAAATAAAACAAAAAACAATAGAAAAAAATCACAGAAAAACTTCAATAAAGCCTAGATATTAACATATAATGAGAGCAAAAAAAGTGATCTGAAGCAGATTCAGGGGGAAAAAAAGCTTTTTCCAGTGCAGGTTTTGACTCTTCAGGTATTTCAGCTCCCTGCGAGAAATGCCAAATCAAAGAATAAGAAAGAAGCCAGCTGATTTATAAGCTAGCTAACAGTCTTTTTGAGCTATTGTGGCATTGTAGCAGTCAGAGATCTAAGATCAAGCATTTGAAAGAGTGAGAGGAATTGCAAGTACAGCACTATATCTAAAGTCTTTCAACCTTCGGAGCAGCTCAAGCTGCTACAGTGCCTCAGGAGAATGGCCAGTACAGGTGAAAGACAGCAACCTATATTTATATTACGAATCAAGGCAGCACATAGAGAGGGGTATTTTCACCCTGAAAAAGAGCTGCTGGCTGTGCTGCTTGCAGTGATGCAATTC
The DNA here is from genome assembly GCA_013397295.1 of Polioptila caerulea. Taxonomy (NCBI): domain Eukaryota; kingdom Metazoa; phylum Chordata; class Aves; order Passeriformes; family Certhiidae; genus Polioptila; species Polioptila caerulea. Next base: position 149,355 of record VYXF01004997.1, read on the forward strand.
CTTCCTGCTTGCAGGCAGGAGGGGGTTGGGAATCCTGATTCAAGCCATTCAAGGAAATAGAAAGAAATCTTTCCTCAGTACAGGTTAAAGTACTCAAGCATACCCTCTGGGGTAAAATACACCTTTCCCAAAAAGAGTATTGGCATGAGGGGAGGAGGCCTCTGCTAATGAGACCAAGTGGTCATTCCAGATTTTGAAGCAGGGCACATAAAGGTTGAGGAGGAATCTACACAGTGTCAAAAATTTGTTGCAACAGAAGAGGTAGAGATGGATAAACGTTTCATTTTACTGTACTATGAAATAGGTGCATAAAACAAATCCAACAATCTACCAACTTGAATACAATCATCAGTGAAGAGAGATAAGAAGTCATGATTGTAGTTGGGACAAGGCAAACACAGCCTAATGAGATTAAGGAAACAAATGACATTTAAGGTGTTACAAAGAGTGTAAAAAGTTATTTTCATATGGCAAAATGCAGTCCTCTCCTGTCCAGCAGTACTTAAACATTTTTGAAAATCTTTGTTCTATCCTTTCTGTAATAACATAGCTATACGAAATTGCACTAGCTTTCTACTTTGACCAAAACATACAGTGACTTTGGTCCTAATAATACTGAAACTACTCAAAGAAGTTTCCTTCAAGAACCCCTGGGGAAAAAAAAAAATCTAATTGTTTTTATGTATGTATATATTTCATTTAAAGAAAGATACTGAAACAATATGACCTCATGATCTGGTAATCTCATATTTTCACTGGAAATTGAAAGTTTTCCTTGGTTTCCTATGTTTCCTTAGTCAAAGCTAAAAATTAAAAAGTATTCATAAACAAAAATACTAAATGACAGTCAGTAGAGAAAAAAATCCTGAAGTTTTCCAAATACTTTGAAATCAGAGAGTGTGTTTACGTTGCAATGTTATCTGTGAAGATAGTGGAACTATGAAGACATGGAGTAGTGCTTTACTTTTGAATGGTGAAACTGATATGGGCAGGATGGAATATTTTGGCCACAAATAAAAAAAAAACAAACAATTTTGTCACAGTGTCTTGTGTACAGTAATATATCATGGCTCTTGTTTGCTATGGCTTAGGTCTGTATATGCAAAATTAATGTGCAGAATGGGTGAATAGGTGGAGCTGCCACAGAAGCCAAATGGTTGTTCTGATTTACCCCAGCTGAAGAGGTCTGTCCTCCTGGTTTCCTTGGGTGAACTCATGAGACCTTCAGAACATTTAATTTTGGCAGGATTTCAGTTTTTTGTGCAGCCACTTGGGTTGACACATTTTCATCACAGTGTTAAACCTTTGATGACCCACATCACTCTTTCCATCTTTTTTGGCCGTGGTACAGAAGGTTGTTAGGTTTGCTTTTTTTTCTTTGTTTCAGAAAGATCTTCCTCAAAAGATCATCTCATGCTCATTGATATGTTCTATTGATTTTGTGCCACTCTGTTGATGAGAAACTAACATATGCATGGATGAAAGGAGTAGTTACCCTGGGACTACATTGGTTATAGACAAATGAGCAGCAGAAAGGAGGCAGTGAATTTGATGTTAAGTTAGTTCTTATCATACACTCTTTCTTTGTATTGCAATCCACTCTCCAAAAATCTGTAGTCACGTTCACATGCTATTTGCTTTCCCAGTTGTCCTCGAGTGACTCTATAATGCTTGTATCCCCAATTGTCTGTTCTGCTTGTACTTGGATATTGAGTCCTGTGCCTTCAAGACTGGTTCTGAGTGCAAAGAGGAGGAGAAGAAGCGCACAGTTTTCTGGCAGAAACTGCACTTGCTCCCCTGCATTCCTTCTCATGGACTGTGTTGTCTGCAGTGATGCCTTGAGAGGCTCCCTAGAGCAGAGGCTAGATAGTGTGAAGCAATAAAAGTAGGTGTTTATTAAAAGGGCCTTGTAAGGACACAGCTTAGGCAGTAAAAGAGCCTGGGTGTGACTACACCCAAGATGGACTCAAGATGATAGCAAGTCACAAATTTTAACACTTTTATAAAGTTCTGATCCATTTACATATTGGGGTTAATTGTCCAATTACAGCTTCAGGTTATGAAGTCCCATCCTCCTAGATTACTCTCTTCAATTCACTGTTGTTTACACTTCCTGAGCCTAAAGCTGCAACAGTGTCCTTGGTTCTCAGGCTGGAAAAGGGTTGTTTTGTCTAAACTGTGAGGAGAACTTGATAACACCTCAGAGGAAGTTCAGAGTTACATACCAATGCAGTACAGAATCTGGAAAATATGAAAGCTAAAACTTAAGGCATCAGCAGCATAGACAGCGGGAGAGAGCTCTCCTTTGCTTTTAGTTACTTTTCTTTTAGTTAGCTGGGGCCAGAAATTTTCTGGAACTATTCAGCCATTGTTCGGTCCAGGAATACCAGGACTATTGTCCAGGGTCCCTGCAAGCCGGACCAGAACCCTGAAGAGACTGAGAGAGAGCCAAGGACACACCCATGACTCTCACGCTCTCTCTCTCTCTCTCTCTCTCTCTCTCGCTCTCTCTCTCCAATCTATAGAAGGACTTTTGGACTCTGCCACCTCGTTGGAACAATGAGACATTCTATTATTTAATATTATTCATTATTTCATGTTTGTGAATACTATAGAGACAGGTTTTTCCACTTTTCTCAAAGGAAATTTACCTCCTGAACTGTCTGGGGGAGGTGCAGCTTGAATTTGCTTTCTAGAGACCACTTCAAAAGTTTCCTGCCAAATCTGTCTCAAAGCAGGACAAATACTTTTTGGCACCCAGGGCGGGGCTCGAGAAAGTGCAAAAAACTTTTTGTTGCATTTTGGTTGTACATCCTTTGTATTGGGTTAAACCAGCCCCAAACCAAGACAGCAGTGTTTTGAAGCTGTTGCTTATACCTGACACAAAATATTATTTTCTTTTCAGTTTTCATGGCAGTATCCATTAATATCTATGTCAACTGCTTTTCTAGGGCTCATTCTGTTTCCTTGTCCTGTCTTTTTGGGGGTCTCATGCCTTTTGCAGAAACTCTATTAGTTTACATTGACCAAATGTTTTGTCTGTGGTTAGCATGGTTCTAATTCTCTGCAAAGCTGACTTCTTTTCATTGTGCTAATTTCCTCATAGTATACTTCTTCAAACTATGGATTTACTTTAAATTTACCCATGATTCTTTTATTGATGGTATTGTTACTTACTGGCACTCTTACTATTAAGGCAGAGTTTCAGAGGAACATGCTGTTTTAGAATGATATCCTAATTTCTGTCTACTAACAAGAGTATCAAAAGTGTTATTAGCTGTGCAATTACTTTCCTAGGAGTAATAGTAAAGAATATATTTGTAATGTTTTTGTGATTTAAATATATTTTAATCTATTCAATATATTTAAGTGATTTATTTCCATTATTTCCATAATTAAATTATTATGAGGTAAGCAATAAATTATCCAAGGGCTAATAATTTTCTTAACTTGCAAGAAATGTATATTGAAAAACCCCATAGCGGTCTTTCTTTTTTGAATTTTCTTTTTTTTTTTCTTTTTCTTCCATAAAAAAAAGAATAACAAAAGTTGGAATAAGGCTGCATGTGCATCTGACGGAGAAAGCCACGTGGAAGAACCACAAATTCTTATGATGAATCTTGTGTTAGCTCTCATCCATGCTCTGTCATGGGACAAATAGACACTGCATCAGATCTGCAAGTTGAAGACTCATTACCTCATTCCAAAATGGTCAGTTCCTACCTATGTCCCAGCTGTGCTGCGAGCAATGACTCTGAAGATTTCTATGAGAATAAACGTGCCTACTAGATGCTGCCAAAGGACCTGCCTTGTACTCACTCCATACTGATCAGCAAAGAGCCATTGTGTTATTCACTGCTAACCTGGTATTTATTGCTGTATATAAATGTATTATTCCAAAGAGAGTATCCAAAGAGAGATTTCCATTTGGCTATAAATCTTTCTAAGAATACTTTATTATCCCAGTGAAAAATTTTTTCATGTCTTTTTAAGTCTTTAGTCAGATCAGTATGGGGTTTACTTCTTTGTCCTCTGTTCCAGCTTCTTTACAAAGCAACAGTGCAGTAGAGAAATACTATTCAGGCTAATATAACTAAATAAATTTCAGTGACCTCTTTATCTCTTTTATATTTTCTTTTATGTTTTAAAGCTTTTTCATTGTTTTTCAGTATGCGTTTTCAATGATTTCTGCAAAATTATATGTAAATTAGAAGGGGAAAAAATTCTAGACTTCAGGACATTTTCAACACTTCATAATACTAATGCATGAATTTTCTTTTAGTACCTATTATACTGACCATCCAAATAAATATTTCCACTCTTGTATTATGGAAGTGGAAGAGGAGGAGGAAATAATTGCTTTTGCTGTAAATCTCTAATTAATTTAGGCAAAATAATTTTTTAGTTCACTTGCTGTTACAAAAATTTGTTTTAAACATTTTTTGGAATCTCTTGCATTTTGCAGATTTTGTTTTTCACGGGTAAGTTGTGTATTATTGCTGTAACAGACTTACTGTACTTACGATTACATACATAGATGATTCACTAACACAGAAGGTTGTGCTTCAGAATGGTTTTAATTTTTTCATATATGTTATTTTTTATTTAGCTTCATCTCAATCCTATTCAGTTAGTTCCCTGCAAAAGATGCAAAATAAAGTGGAGCAATTTTTTAAGCAATCTTCCTCTGTAAACAAAACAAAAGACAACCAACATGCAAACATGTTAAAAACTTCATTTAGAGAAGGAAAAAACCATAAGGTTAGTTAAGAACTTTAACTGACTCCTAAAGATACCCTTTGCAGTCAGGTGAGTCACTTCAGGAGAACATCACACTGGGACAGCAGAATATCTGCTTCACCATCACAGGATATTCACAAAGGTAGAAGCTCACATGAAAATTAGTTTTATGCTCAAATGATAATGAAATGTGCAGTTGCAGACTTGTAGCTTCTTTCCTCGGTGGAGCCCAAGGTCAGCAAGTGATCCTTTACGGCAGGGTGGTTCCTAAATCTGCCCTTTAGATGAGACAGATCCATGCTCAAACTGATGCAGATGATGTTGTTTGCTGGCAAAGCTAACACTGTCTTCTTGGAGCACAAGGGTGACAAAATATTCTAGTTTGCTGGCCTGACGAAGTTATCTAACAATTAGTCTCTTTTGAACCTGTGCTGAATCTAAGTGAAAGGCTTGTACCAAGCCCTAGCAGGATGAGTACTTAAAAGCCATAAATAAAAGAGCACCCTGTATGTATTGTCAATTGTCCCAGTATGGTGGTGTGACTGGGGGAATAAAGCAAAGTGTGCTGTAACCTAGGGGGATTGGTTTTCTTTCCTATTTCTCTTTCTTACTACTGAACACCAACATCCTGATGTGTTTTGGAGGGACTAATAAGATGCAGAATTCCACTGCAACTCAACAAAAGCCTGTCAAAATGTATTGATTGAATGATTGGTGTTACCTGTGTGAGCAAGTGCCACACCCCCACCTCCCCCTTCCAGGTCACATCAAGTTCCAAATTTAGCAAGAGCTCAGTGTGAAAGCAAGATCTTTTCCTGTCCCTTGCTTTCCTCTCATATCCTTTCTTTCAATTAATCAATTTCAGATACTTATATAAGACTTTGAGTGATGATGAATAATGATTTTTAGTTCTTTACTGTATGAATCTATGTTAATATTTTCCATTACCACTAAAAACCTCTTTACTTTAAATACCAAGTTTTTATGTGATTATGGAACATGTTGTTTTTATAAAGGCAAATGTCTATTAAATATTTAATGCTGGTCCAAAATATATGATTGTTTCACTCTCAGTAGCAAATTTCCCCTTGAAACGTGCCTGTGTATATTCATAATAAATTAAGTATTCAGGAAATACAGGACTGCTGCTGAAGCTTTTGTTTTCTCTGGGCAGAATCATATCAAGCAGAACACAGTGTTTTTCTGAAAAGAAGTCTGCAGATAACTCACATAGATTTGGAGTCTACCATGAGAAATAAGAAACAAAAGAGATGAAGGGCATGAAGACATTTTCAGGCAAACTCTGTACTATTCGCATGTATGGAACTATTAATGTTCTCAAACTGCAAATGTGCTTTGCTGCTGATTTACAGATTATGCTAAATTGAAATACTATGTTTTTTTCAGGAACTGTTTTATGTTAGGCCTTAATCATACTACATCATTATCAGTAAAGGACGAATACAGATAAAATAGAATGCTGCAATTCCTGTGTGACTCTCAGTTGAAACATGGTAGGAAGGCCACAGAAAGCAACCAGGATCATTTAAAAACAATGTACAAACTACAAAAATGGTTTGGAGCTCTGCTCCTTATCTGGTATTCTTCTCTACCATCTGATGACTCTATGAGCTTCTCGTAGATGAGCCTTCATATACATCACCATTAAACAGCAGAATATAAATGTGAGTGATTATGTGCTGCTGCGGCATTAGAATACTCACTTGTTAGCCAAGATTGGTATCTGCCCCATTCACGGCAGCTTTTAGCATTGCTTCAAATACATCTGTCTCTATGCAGGCAAATTGAACAAATGGAGTACTGTACTCCCACCAGCTGATTAGGTAGGAGCCTCAGAATTGTCTGCATAGACGGAGTTGGGCACTTGAATGACACATGCACAGCTGGAACATGTTGAGTAGAGCGTGTGGAGTAAACAGCATTGCCAATTTATGTCTGCTGAGGCCTGTGTCTGTTTTCTTTGGCAATTATTACCTTTCTCTTTCTACATTTTTCCAGCCTTGACAGAATGACTAGTGTGGTCACAGATTTGCTGTCACTCTTGCAAATTCTTGGAAAAAGAAGGCAAATCTTGTGTATGAAGCACAATTCTGTATAGAGGATATGACTGTCTCCAGTATTTTTTTTTTTCCAACGCTGTTTTTCAGGGTTTTCTTAAATGTTTTTCCTCTTCTTCTTCTAGCGTTGTCTTGCTGTATTATGGAATTTAGCAGATAGAGCATAGAACTTAATTGCATTGTTTTAAATAATGGGGCACAGACATTGCAGCACATAGGCAGTGCTCTCTGCAGAATCCAAATCACAACTGCAACCAAATCTAACACCATAGGAATAAATAGAAGTTAATTAAAAGTGCAAGTAATAAAAAAAAAAAATTAATTTAATTTTCAACACTGTAAAAGATACTGTATTTTTAAAGCCTGAAGAGAAGTAATTCTGCAGACAAGAAGCACTGACTTTAGAATGCCAGGTTAAAAGGCCCAGATGTTTTACTTGTACAAGTCTTGCTCTGAAATTTATGAACTAAAGCAAGAACCATGAGTTTCAGAAACCACACATAATTCTCCTTTGAGAAGCTCAATTTACAAGTTACCCAGAAGCCTTTGCAAATTAGGGGAAATGGTTACAGTAAGAGATAATTTTATGAAACAAAATGTTAACCAACCAATTCATTAAAAATGGCATAATGAGACACATTGAGTCTAAACAACACATTTAACTACTGATTTTGTAAGATGATTTTTGTTATTACTGAAGGTTATGATAATTGTAAATAGTTACAATTTTAGTAGAGGTAAGTTACCTCTTACCTAGAGGTCACAACTACTACTAATGTGTATTTCCATTGAACATATTTACCTTAATATAAGTTTCTCTTAGTTAGCCTTTTATACAGCACTTCATTGGCATGGTAATCTAGAGCAAAATGACACAATTCCAAATAATCATAATTATGTCAGCTTTACCCCAGATATTATTATATGTTGCTTCAATAACAACTGTTTTTTTGACTAATACTGAATATATTTAGATGTCATATAGCAATGTTACAATTCTTTGGAGCTGATTGAGCAGAAATCATTATAACCATTATATATTTGCAGATGTTTTTACAACATAGAAAATATAACTAAGATCAGCATCCTTAGCACTGACCATCTGGAAAAAAAAAATAGAAGAAAACACTGTCCCATAAAAAGGTTATTCTCTGAAAATTGAAAAGGAGAAACAGGATGTTGTTCTGAATTGAGTTAAAGAAAGCATATTTCATCTTAAAAAATTATCTTGAGGTGATATTACATTTTGGTAAGTATGAACAAAGCAATCATTAGTCAGAGCCATTAAAAGAAACAATAAACAAGTCAGTATGTAGGCAAGATGATCTGTAAAACATTCTTGGCTGCCATGTCAGCCCATTATAATAGAGTTCCCCAGATCTGACATAATGCTTGTGCCCCATGCCAGAGATAAGGGGCTGAAGAATAAGTAGCCTTCATGTTTCCAATAGAAAGTGCAATTTACTTAAACTCCTGAAGAAGGACTAGCAGAGGTCAGTAACTGGTAGAGTCAAATGAGTAAGCAGTCGATTTTCTGATTTAGGTGACAGCATGCTGTATCAAATGAAGAGTTCTGTGCAGAACCAACAAATAGCTTTGTAAAGCAGTTGCAAAACAAAACCAAAATACAAAATTAAACAAAACAAACAAAGCAACAGCACAAAGCAAGAGAAACATTTGAGTTGCAGTAGTTGTGAATTACAAATTAGGACAATGAAATAGATGGCTTTATAATCATGCCATCTTGACAATAAGATTGACATTGTAAGATAAGAAATACGAAAGATCATTGGCTGCTACCTGGTATGACAATGTCAGGGTCATATAATCTTTCATGAGTATCTTAGTATAGGTATACACTGAGATAAATAGGACAGAAAAATATACATAGATAATTAGGACTCTAGAAAGCAAGGCCTATTACCCTTTTATATACTCTATGTTGGATGTAAACTATTTTGTTGCGGAAACGTGTTTGTGTTCCTGTGAAAAACCTTATTTTGTGTGAACCACAATCTTAAAATAAACCAGTGTTTTGCTGGTTACATGTTGCTTAGCTTGTGCCACAAATAAGTCCTTGTTGAACAGTCACCTGTCGTATGTGCTCACTGCAATCCAGCTACAAAACCTGTGCTCTAGTATCTATACAGTGGGTTTTCCCTAAGGTTATAATTTAATTTTTAAGGCAACTGCATTTTCCATGTTTAAGTAAGTTGTTTTCTAATCAATAAAATCTATTTAAGAAAAAAAAAAAGAAAAAATAGCAAGACAAAAAATCCTAGACAGCATTAAATATGATTTAAAGGAGGTGGAAGCTTTTATTCTGTCACCATCAATAATAGAAATCCAGAGTGCTTGCACACTGCACGAATGTTCTTCCAGTAGATTTTCTAAACTGCAACCATATGCTTGCAATGCAAAAATATCACAGGGAGTACTGTCCTACTTACTACAGCAAAAACAGTGGGATTTAGATCTTCTTCGTTAGGCAGCAATGTAATGTAGTTAAAAAAGCAAAGCATTCCCTAGAATATAACATCCTTGTAAAATTATATAGTTGCATTTTTCTCTGACACCTCTGATATGTATTCTCCCTAGTAACAGGGACCCAAAGAGGTTCCTGTGGAGATTAAGGGGTTACAGAGAAAATATGAAGCAACGGAAAAATGTGAAAATAAGCTTTCTCTTTTCTGATCTTAAAATGATGAGAAGAGAAAAATAATAAGCAAGGATTGATCGCATGATTTTAAATACATAAAATTACGAAAGCCTTATGTGCAGAGCAAGTGAGGAGATTATTGGAGAATGGTACAGTGACAGCTGTTTCAGTTTTATTGTATAGCAGAAATAAACCTGTTGGCTTGTGAAATGCCCCTTTTGTATTTCTAGCACTAACTATCAGCAATTACAGTATGATACTAGAACATATGGCAGTGTAATTGAAGGTGTGGCAAGAAATCAGAGTTAGGCACTTAGGGCCATATGTTCCCCTCCACTAAGCAGCGTGGAGGGAAGCAGATGGGCACAAGTTAAAGTGAGACACAAAGGGCTGGCATAGTCCACCCAGAAGGCAAAGGCAGCTAAGTCACACTTTGGTGTGAGTCAAAGTGGTGAGCCTTTTAGAATGAGCTGGAATCAATTTGTACAAAAGAGAGCTTGCTGAGTGAAAATGGGTAGCTCCTACAACAGTGTATTCCTACAAACCATTCTCACAGACCAGCAACGGGTAAATAAGCCTGGGAAAATGCTGACAAGACAGCAAGTGGTCAGGAAAACTGTGTAACAGTTACAGGCCATAAGTTCCTCTTTCCCCTCACATCAGACTGCCATGAAATGTATTTTCAACCAATTGTTCTGATTTAACAATTATTTTTCTGTTTGTTTACTTGTCTTCCTTCTTCTTAGTCTCAGAAGGTATTGTATCATTGTTTAAATTCAGCCATTCTCAGGACAGTTTTGGCAACAGTTTCTCAGTTTGAAAATGGAGATAAACCACTGCCTGTTCCAATTAACAATTACCTTTCTTCTTCAGTTGTTTCTAAAATGGGTATCAAGCCTACTTTCTAGTCAGAATGGTAAAACCTTGCACCAAACTGACATTAAACTTTTTACTAAACATATAGGGGAGAGATGTGGGAAAGTTAATTCATATTAAGTTATGTTTTTATTTCAGAGTGTTATTAAAACAGAAGTTAAAAGAAAGAAAAATAAAAATGAAATGTGCTACTGTTTTCTTACTCAATAACCTCCTTTCTCAAGAGTAGTCTTTGTTTGGGAGTACTCAATATGTGAACAATAAGTCAGTTTTTAGTCAGCAATTGATTTTGGGTCATTATCTCTATCCAGTATTACTTGTTATCTGTCCTTGTTATCTGTACCTGTATCAGAAAATCAATAGCACAATAACTGTCTCCAGCATATTACTCACTATCATATACACTATGTATTGAATCCTATACTAAGTTTTCATTATTGTGATTAAAAATGGAAACAGTATGCTGGGGATTTTTTTTCTATAGTAAGAGCTAAGGGTTTTCTGTGACAAAAAAAAAANTGTACAATGAAAAAAAAAAAAAAAAAAAAAAAAAAGACTATTTTACTAGTGTCACTGAAGAAAATACAAAATACAATATGAAAATTTTTTCAATGCTAAAATCTGAATTTTCATATTACCCCACATCATGCAGCTACAGAAACCAGGCTATACTTTACCATGAATCAACCTTGCAATTAGGTGGTTAACTATCAATAAGACATGTAAGAACACACAAGCCCAAGAAAAAGATACCATTTTAAATTCAAACACACCACTGTTGAGTGGTCTGGGGTTTTTTGCTTGTTTGTTCTATTTTTTATTTTTTTTTTCCCCCATGTATCAGCACTACCTTGTTTCACTTAGTGTTAGACATGAACAGTGAGCTCGTTATGCTTCAGCAGGGGGCAGCATGGTATGCAGTTTGCCACCCGATGGCCAGGCTTGAGGTATTACCAACGTGATTTACTAATTAGTATGGAGCTCTGCTGGTTACAGACTGTTGTGTAAACTCTATTCCTATCAAAACAGGCACAGAAGTGCTAGTTCCGTGAACAGTCTGTAGGACTTGGCATAGATACAAGGCATCAGTAAAGTATCAAAGAGGAAAAAATTAATAATTATTCAAAAAGATTGTGGGATGTAGTGTAGGTTAGGACCTCATTTTTTAATCAGTCCTCAGTCATTAGTACATAAGTGCTTCAGATAATAAACATCAGATTACTACTAGTGTCAGTGATATGCTGCCGATATGAGGCTGACACAGTGATGAAATGATAAAATTCTCTGCTTGCAGAGCTGTTCCAGGGTCTTTATATTGTACAATTTCCAGACCAAATGCTTACACTGAAATCAGTTTTGCTAAAGAATGATGTATCATTAAGCATTGAGTCTGAACACATGGTTTTGTGCTATACATTGGTACAATTGGGAAGACTTATACTTGGAATTGATCCTCTGAAGGTCAAAAAGGAGCATAATTAACCCAAATGTATTTTTTCATAGATGTGCTGGTAGGATCTACACATTTGTTATGAAGGTATGCTAGGCACTTGCAGTATCCTGCATAATTGATTATACAGTTGATTTAACGTGCTCTGATCCTTCTTTTTTTTTTTTTTTTTACTTCGGTC
>VYXF01004997.1:161363-174726 GCA_013397295.1 Polioptila caerulea
CGTGCTTTGATCCTTTTTTTTTTTTTTTTTTTTTAACTCCGTACCATGAATGAGCTGATTGCAGTTGGTGCTTAAGAATCTGTTTTACCATGTAATTTCCCTGCCATTCTAAATAGACTGTTTTGTCCCTATTACAGTATAGATTAAGGACAGCAGAAGGAAAATTTATTATTAATTTCACTTAAAGCAGAAGAGCAGAATTAATGATATGACAGCTTTTTTATGAGGATGGGTGGTTTCTTAAACCAAATAGAAAAATAGCTCTAACTGTTAATCAATTACACCTGGATTAGGAGATATTACTAGCAATTAATGGTCATGTAGCATCAAAATCAATGAGGCTTGCCGAAGAAATAATGAGGCTCATAGCACTTCCACTGTGCAGCTACTGTAACCTCAAATTATTGGATCAATAAAGAAAGTCCCCTACGGAAAGTGAGGAAACCTAATTGCATGCTGAAAAATATTAGGCTAGGATATCCTGAAGATAGAACGGACAAAACATTCTTGAGTTTGACAGATTAATTAAGAATGTGTTTCTGCATAATTTTCATATTGCAAGGGGAAAGAAACACCCATTTTCTTTTTGGTTAATTAATTGCATTCAAAGTGGGTCATATTATAATTTTGCATGATGTGAAATATGCAGATTTTCAAGATTTCAACATTAAACCAGGTGATACTCAGCAATTTTGTCTTGAGAATCTAACTTGAAACTCAAAGCAAAAATTGAGGGGTTGGGGAGAGTGTTTTATAGATCTATATAGACAAAATGGAGTAAAATATTTGCTCAGAACCTACAAAAGCCAAACACTAAGTTTTGCATTTCACATCACAAAATCAACATAAGTGGAGGATTTATGGGTATTTATTTTAGTGTTTTCCATCTTTGAAAAAAGTCTTATTGTACAGTAATTATCTGTCTGTACAATGGTTTTCTCCATGGCTGGTGAAGTTAAGTTTGTGACCATTGTCCGCTTCATTTTTTGAAAATAGGTTATATCAGGGAAGATTCCACTCACAATAGTAGCAAATGTCAACAACAAATGCAGCTTGATTTGGTGAAAAACGGCAAACAAAGCATTTGCAGGGGTAGAGGCATATGTGTTTGCATTCAGGGTCTGCACACATGTATTTTATCCATCTCTACCTGCAATCCCCTGGTCATATGATAAGGGTGCCATGGAAAGCTAGAGATTTAGGTTAAAAAAATACTAGGAGGAAATTGCAGAGAAAAGGTCTAGTAAGTAACCCACTGAGAGTTATAAATGCTCGGGGTGAGAGCCACAGCAAACCCAGGTAGGAATCTGCAGGACTAGGATATGAGATTCTACAAAAAATGAAGGAGTCCCTTGGCCTAGTACTTATCTATTCTCCAGTGGATGGCATCCATTTCAGGGTCTGGATACAAATCCAGCAGCGGATAGAAATAAATGCATTGGCACACAAATAGATAAAGAAATGGTACTGCGATAAACTAGCACTTCTTGGTGTGATTATATCTTACAGAGAAAATATTTAAACACTTCATGTTCTATGGCTATAATGTCTAACACTTAAAATACTTTTCATTGTTTATCTTTACACTCATAGAACACGAAATCTAAGATGTCTTGAAAATTAATTGCTTTTTAAATCCAGTTTTCAGGCAGAACATATGTTATGGTGTTACATTTTATTACATATTGGGGGAAGATTAAAATTGGTTTATTAGTTCTCTGAGCAACATTTTGTTTGGTCTTGCAGAACCACTGATAAATTGTACTAGTTTATTTTGTTCAGAAGTTAAGAGAAAGAAAATGATGTACAAATCTCAGGAAATGCAAGAGATAAGTCTGACCTTTGTATAGTTACACCACCAGGGAAGCCAGGTATGTGTGAACAGGAAGAGCTGAAATGTCCCATATGTATCAACACTAAGAATCTTTTCTCAAAAATTTTTGAAGCCAAAGAAACTGTGAAACACATAGTTCCTGAAACCATTCTCAGCTCAGTTGCACCTCTTCTCTCTTTACTAACAAAATAATGGGTTCTCAATACACTTTTAGTAGGCTTTCTTCAACTTGAAATAATTGTTTGAGGGAGAAAAATGTGGGTGAGGAAGTATGTGTACATTTGTTACCAAACAAATTTTGTCTCCTGTAGCAGTTGCATTTTATTCACTTTTTAAATTCAGTGCATACAAATGGATGCACAGATCATAACCGTAAATTTATAGTTCTGAAAGCAGAATGTAACTGGCTATAGTACAGATACCCTGACAATCTGTACTTGGACCATAGTAAGGGAAAGAAGAAAAGAATGGCCTTTGCAAATTCAGTTATTTATGGTTAATTTGTTTGAGCCTTAGTTTTATCTTGTTCACAGCAACCCCAACTACCTAAACTTCACATTAACAAGTCTCAGGATTAACCTGTGATTCTGTGGAAGGTCAGCAAAAACCTTCAAACATCCAAGCACACTGCAAAGTGGGCTTCTACTGGCCAGTATCTTCTAATTATTTGCTAAATTATATCAGACTTGCCAAAGTGACTTAAAATAGACGAATAAATTGATTACCTATCAGAGGAAACACTATAGCTGAGTTTGTAGTAGGTGAACATTTTTCTTCTTTCACTATTGCAGGACTATGTTTAAAATTTCCCTTATATAATACACTGGAAATACATCTATGAGATAAAAAAATATTCTCCAGGATTTTATTTTGCCAAGACAAAAGAGAATCAGCCTAGTATATTGTGTTCTCTGTCCTGTCTCATTATCCTTTTGCATCCTGTCACATATGTGTAGAATTTTCAGAGATTTTCTAAGGCAGTCTGCAGGGTCTCTATTTAATGTTACATCCGGAATTTTAAAGGCTTATTCTTAATATTTTCTTTTTTTAACTTTCTTTCATTTTCTCTGTCTATGGATTCAAACAAAGACACCTATCCACTGCCTAACTTCAAGACTTTGTCAAAGTTAAATACATGATGAGTACGTAAAATTGTTAAGAGAAGCCAGGATAATCAGGGAAAGACTTCACAGATGGAGGATGAAGTATCCAGCACATTGTAATATACTCAGTATGTGGCACTGCACAGTACAAAAATGTGTAATGCATTCTCTAAAACAGCATTGTCTAGTTATATTTACATCTTATAATAGATATAAATACCCTTTCATTAGATTTCCCATCTTCTTTTCAATTTTCTCTTCTTCAGAGTAGCTCATGTCTAGAGAGTATTTTTTGTCCGGAGTTGGTCTAACTTCTGATTAGTTTGGGAAGAGTCCTTTGTTTTCATCACTGCTTTTTTCTCTCCAGCCTTTATTCTAAAAAAAAAAAATTAACAGGGTAGCTTAAAATATCTTTGTTTTCATAACACTTTTATTTCTTTTTTTTTGCCCCTTTGTTTTTCTTTTTGTATTGCATAGTTGATTCTGAGTTACTTTATGTCCATTAGGGAACTTGTAGTAAACTTATCAATATTTTGAGCACAAATCAAATTGTGGCATAGGCTCTCTTATTCACACCCGTCAGTTCAGAACTTGACATGAGACTGTGTCCTATATAACATGAATTTGTTAGACAGGTCTGAGATAATTTCAGCACACTTTGGTTTGTTAAAGGACTGTTCAGTTGTCCAGTCAGTTTGACAACTATGTTCTTCCACACATGTAGGGAAAAGGGTGCACACAATGGTCAAATCTTTATGTACAGACTGAGATGTCTATCTTAAATTCCCAGTATGCTGTTCTCCACATGAGTTATTGATAAAATCCTTTAATTGCCTCTCCACTGACTGTAAGCTGGATGTGCAATAGACAAAATGCTTCTCACTCAACAAAATCTGAGGAAAATAACGTTGAATAAGGTACCCATAACAAATTAAAGACAACTGTGCCAATACAGTAAAGGGTAAAACAACTTATTTCTCATCTGATGTGCATCATGTCACTTCTCATAATCCTGAGCTGATTATTCCTTTGAAGGACAAGTTATGATTGAATCTGCTGACTCAAAAAACTCACTTTCTCTTTGTTGCTGAAGACATTAGCAAGTTATTGTTCATAGGAATTTATAGAATTCATCAAGTACTGGTGTTATGTACACCAATATGTACAATCAAAACAGTACAGATATTAAAGGATGAAAAAAAAATTACATTAGAAACTACAGTATTTTTCCTGGCACTGAAAATACACAGAGTGTATTCTTCGCAAGATACTTGCCTTATATGCAAGTAGCTAAATACTACATTCACCACTCTAGCTCCTTTTGAAGCATGTAGGCACTGATAAAATAAATTTAACTTACCTTGCTTCCATCATACTCCAATACTAGATAAATGACATTTATTTTCAATCATCAATAATGCATAAGAGTATTTTCACTTAGTCTAACAATTTTGCATAAAATCCGAAGTAATACCTTCATTGAATAGAACAATGTTAAATTTTTGTTTTAATAAGATCTCTTTCAGACAAACACTCTTTTCAAAGAGTTCAAGCAGTGGTGATCCTACCTTTTATGGTGAGCTATTCTACCAGCTAATTATTCCCACTGTTAAAATTTGCACTTTTTTTTCCATTTTTCTTTGCTGAAGATGCTGCTTGTTCAAGTTGTTATGCCTTTGTTGGCCAGATTAAAGATTGCTTAGGTTCTTTGTTGTTTATGTACTTGATGTGGGCTCCTGAGGGTGACATTCACAACATCTCTGAAATTTCCCCACCTTGTGATCTAGACCTACCTACTAAGCAAAGTCAAAGAGACATTAAAATAAATGGGGGAAAATGAAGCAAAGCAGGTATTCTCAACTAAATGAGACTAGTTGATATCATAGGCAGGTATTCTTTTTCTCTCTTGAGTCTTCTCTCCAAGAAAGCCCATAAATAATCTTTCTTGAGTTATACTTCCTATATTTAAAAAATAGCTTCTTTCATCATTATTTCAATCTTAAAAATATAAAGGGACACAAATTTATTGCCTGTCAGTGTGTCATGATGTAAGTGTAACTGTAAGTAATGATGTGTTCCAGTTACAAATAACTTAGAGGAAAAACATACCTGATTAACAAAATAACAAAATGGCAGACTTGTGGGATGTTTCTCAAACCTTTTGGTCATGGCTTTTCTCTCTAATAAATGCATACAAGATTCCTTTGTGTCAGTGACTGTCAAAAATGATGACAAATGAAAGAAAGTCAGAAGCCAGGGAAGTAAAACAGATAACCTTCATTATCTTGTTTTTTGAGGACACTTTAACAGCAGTAGAACATTGTAGTGGTTTTACCACTCTCTTTTCACCATCCATGATGCAAGTGTTACACAAATCCAGAAATACATACTGCTGCTAGGATTTCATATGGCCGCTTCAAAAATGGATTTGTTTTTGCTTGAATGTGCATGGTGACAAATGGCAGATAATTGTAGAAGTAAATATATTCAATTGAAAACTTTTGGGTGGAAAAATTACATTTGGCTATTTAAATGACTAATCAAGTTGTTTATCAAGAGTCCATTGTGGTGGGTATGTCACCCTGGCACAGCTCAAGTTGCACAGTGGTATACAGTTATAGTTCAGAAGATGAAAGTGGCAGAACTACCAAAGTGCATCCCTCTTTAGGTGCTAAGAAAGTTGCTTCTTGCTTCTGTATGGTGCACGTGCACTCAGTGCTCCCAAAGTCTCAGGACACTTTACTGCATTTTTTAAGAGAAAACCACACACTTTGTATCTCACAGTTGCTAACAAGAGCTGTTCCACTGAGACAGTGAAACTGAGTAAGACTCTGTAAACATATTTCCCCTGTTGCTGTGCATATTTTGATGTTTATTCATGTATTTTTCTATTGTTCATTTGCTGTATGTTTGTAATGGTTTGCCCCAAAGTTTCCCCTATGTTCCTCCCAGTTGGTTCCTTCTAGAGATAGTTGCTTCTATTTCTGTACTAGTCAGTTAAAACGGTTTTTTGTCAATCAGTTATCTGCTCCTCCCCAGTTCTCCCTTGTTTGGCCTTTCCCCTCCCCTTTTTCTAGCCCTTTCCCTGTCAATCTTTCCCTAGCCCAATCCTGTCCCTCGAGTCCCCCCTCACACCACCTCGCTACACTCTGAGATTGGACAACTCATTGTATCCATTTTCCTGATACTGTATAAAATCCCCTGCGCAGGGAGGGTTCTTTGAGGTAGCCTCGGGTATCCTTGAGCGCTGTTGTTGGTCCCTGTACCCTTTAGAGAATAAACTTCTCTGGAACTCATACCGGTGCCTCGTCCGTCATCTTCGCTCCACCCTTAGATGCATGGTCAGCTTTCCGGAAGGCGCTGCAATTCCCTCTCGCAGTGAGCCTAAGCTGCACCTGGGATTGCACGGCTTTCCTGGGGCAGCCCTCTCATGACCGCTGTGTCCAAGTTAGCCGGGACTGAGCTGATTACAGACACAGCGTGTCAATCCCCACATAAAATACTGGGTTTTTTTGAAGACATAATTCCCTCTCTAATTTGTTGGTTTGTAGTGGATTTTTTTTTTTTCATCCTAGCACTATAAGAAAGTATTGCAAGATTTTAAAACCAGGTTTAATTGGAGAATCCGATTTATAAGCAATTGATGCATAAGCAGTAATACCTGTGAGCAGTATAAATATTTTCCTCAGTCCAAAAAGCCCTGAAAAACGCTCCAATAAGAGCATTTGACAGAAATGCACAGTAATGCAAAGGTATTAGTGAAAGTACTCTAAAGTTCTTTTTTAGTGTACATAAGAAAACCAAAATCACCTAGCACTTCCAAGTTTTTTGTTTGTAAAGCTTTCTTATTCCAAGGGACTCCAAATTTGCATCATTATTATAATCTGGGTTTATTTAACTAATTCAGTTACAGTTTCAACCTCTATCCACCTCCTGAGCACAGTGGAGAGTATTTCTTTCACGTTTCTACGGAGATTGTAAAACATATGGGATCCTCTGAGGCATTTTAATAATTTCCTTTACATTTTTTAGCATTTCTTTGGAGAGACTTCTTGCTCCTATGAAATTTTGTCGTACTTCTTGGCATAATATAACGAATTAAATTAACAACAGAGCTATCCTTTCAGAAGAAAAGTGTATGACATTGAGGATGTTTTGTGTACTGCAGCTCATTTCTTTATGCTAGAATGCAAATTAAAAGGAAGACCACTATAATCTTTTTCTAATCATAATTTTGTGAAGCCCATTGATTGTACATGTGTAACAAATGAATCACCTTGCGGTGATTAAGACAATGACATTATCTAAAATGTTACGAGATGTTGGACCCCACAAAAATGTGTTAACTGATAAACATAGCTGCATGAATTTAATAATCCTAAAATAGGTAGATTAGATAAACTATGTCTTGATCCCAGATGAAAAACTACATTATATTGTTGAAGAAAGTTTGTCAGGAAATCTGGTTTTGAAACCTGGAAAAATTGAACTTTTATGTAATTTCTAGAAGTAAAAAAAAGGGGAAAAAAGGAGAAGGAGTTTGGTGCACAAACAAACTGCAGTATGCAATAGTCTGGAGTCATGAGCACACATCTGAATTGTCTTCAATATAAAGCACATTCCTAAAAGATAGATATTATCAATGATCTACCTTTAGAATAATGAGTAAAATGGCTGTCAGTTTTTTCCCTTTTTTCTAAGCGCATTTATCACTGCATAAGTAGAACTGCAGAGAAACACCTTTCCCAAATAACTTTACTAATTTCCCAAGTCTTAGTACATGGAGCTGAAATGCATTTTTTTTGTACTGAAATCAACTTCAGATAATGAAAGCTGACAGAAAGTTCTCTGTTTTGACAAATACAATATTTTAATTATTATGCCTCCTGAACACCTAATTAGTGATTACCAATTTGAGCACAGAAATCTAATCTAGACTTCCTTTTTCTCAGTTCTCTAATGATGTAGAAACAGATACAACAGTCTAATGCCTTCTGTTACGCAATTTCAGAATAATTTTCTTACAGGCACTGTTAGTCTTTTCACATCTGACTTTTGAATCCTGTTGAAAGACTAGACTGGACATGCTTCCTTGCTGGTTCTGTAAATATTTTACTATGTTTTAGTTCAAATAAATGAAAACCCAACCTCTTTAATCTTCTAAATAAGGTGTGTCCTAAGCAAAGCCTAGCCTAGCCATGAAGACCAATTAGATTTCAGTGTGGGCACTACTGAATATTCATACAATGATTGTGGCCATATTCACTGCTTTAGGGTTGTTCTGAGTATTTTCTTATATAATTCCTCAAAACATACTGTTTATTGAGGACTATCAATGCATTATTAATTCTGTTTATTTCAGAATGTTAGTTTAGACATAATAAAATAACTACTTCATACTGACTATCTTTAAGTGCAGTTACAGATCCGCTTTTCCATCATTGTTTTGATTTGTTAGTACATGCTGATAACACCACAACCTAAGGAGTCTACATGAAAATTAATTAGGCTGTTTTTTTATGGGAGACTCTGTGAGAAGATAAATGGTTCATGATAAATGAACTCTCAGGCCACAAATTGGAGCATTTATTGATTCACTGGCCATTTATCCTGGAATTTACTCCCTAGCAAAAAGAATATTGCTATATACTTAAATAAAGGTTTTGAGTATTATGCTAACCTTTCACCAGGCAGTAATAAGTGCCCTAACCAAACTCATTCTGCTTTGCTTCCCATTCATTTTGCTGTCATCATCAGCATTCTATAGTGGATTATTATCCACTATAGAAGCTCAGCAAATTTTAATGTGTTTATCTGGAATATAAAGTTGTAAGATCCAACCTTCACACATTCTTTATATTCTCATGGTGTCTAACAAAAAATTATACAAATCTTACATTAATTCAGCCATCTGTATCCAAATACACTTTAAATTTGGATCCTATTTCAGTCAGAAAAGTTACTATCTGTTGGGCTTTTTGAAGTATTGGTAGAGCTTATTATGTAATATCAGATTCAGTTTTAATATTTGATGTATCGGCTGATTAAATATTAGTTCCTTGTATAGCTTCTAACACATATATGCACAGTTAATACTCAGCATTTATGCTTATAAAATAGTTGAGACATAAGGGATTGTTTAACTCTATGGGGTTTTGTTGCCTTTGGCTAGTCTAGATGTACTTAATTATAAGGTTTAAATTCACTTGGGTTTTGTAAACCATTTAGGCACAAAAAGCAGAATAGTCACAGCAAGCTTTCCATTTAGAATATATCTTAATTGAGGATAATGCTCATTTTTTTCTTTCTTGTTTTTTTTTTTTTTTTTTAAACTCCTCTCCTCCAGGCTCTTTCTAGAGTTATGAACTTAATTGCCTGAGAGAAAAACTATTTTAAAAAAGAAAGTAAACCATGGAAATAATTATCTCTGGAGAGTATCTGATCTTAAAGGAGTGCATTCTTTAACATTGATTCACATGGGACATGTGCATGAAAGTCAAATACCATATTTCATATACTTGGGAAAAAAAATAGTTGGCTGTAAAAGAATGTTGAAATAGAGGGGAAAGAATGGCATCAGGCATATTGTTTCTGGAATGGTGGTAAGTAGCCAGGCCTTTTCCATGGCACAGATCCTGCTGGCGAGTGTTTCTTATATTATTCACTGATAGTCACTTTGGACATTAAGTTTTAGTTGCCAAGTGAAAGATTTTAAAGAATGCTTTATCTTGCTGGGCGTGTGTAGTAGCTAATGAAATGAGATAGAAAAGAAAACTGTCTTGGCTGATTTGGAAATTTGAGTGCTAGAAAGACAAGGAGGAAGAAGATCTCTAATAAATCATTTGAAATGGAAAAATATTCACTGCTATTGCTGGCCCAAGAAAAGCTGTCACTAATAGCACAGGAGGACAAAGACATCTGACAGATGTTGAAGGCCCAAAGCTTCCTTGAAGAATTTTGTACCGGGGGCAAATCTTGGTCTAAAAGAAGATAGAATTTTTTCTAAAATTATTCTCTCATGCTTTCTGTTCTAGTAAAGTACAGTTGCATTGACCTGAAACAAGCCTTCCTTCCCTGAAAGGCTTGCCTAGGGTTCCCTTCCAGAGCAAAAGTGAAACTCTAAATCTGCTGAGCTCCAATACCACTTATATTGTATAGAAATGGGAGTACACTACATATAAAAAGTGAGTGGTTCAGTAATGTGACACATATTTTTTTATTGGCTATTCTTGTCCTTGGCCATTAGATTTTTATGCTTATTAGAACCAAGATCTAACCATTATGTTTGGTGTTAGATCATTATGTCAATAATTATCGGGATTATCTGCCAATTCTGTGCTCAATTTAACCTGATTCACTGATCTAGACAATATCTGGTTGGACTAAGAAATCTAAGGTGGATAGATTTTAAATTTTCTTTAGTGCTGTGTGTTAAGAGAGTAGTATGCCTTAACCACATTGCTCTGAAAGACTTTGTTCTTTTGCTACTTTCTTATAGTATTTATTTTTCTATTATTGCTTCAAGTTGTAGAGAATGCTTTTGAACTGAGACATAAGGTCCACTATATTTAGGAAGAATTTAGGAAAAAACAAGATTTGAAAAAGTGATGACATTTATTTATTCTAGAAATGACGTGTAAGTCTTTCCTGTGTGTTCTATTCATGATGAATTTAAATCACCCCTTCAGAAGTTCAATTCACCCCAATAAAAAGGCCCCAGGTATTCATTCAGTTTGGAAATAATCACTTGGTCTCCATGCCCATTACTTCCACAGAATGTTTAATGGCAGAACCTTGGTCTACTAGTTAAGTCTATATATCGTTCTTGGAAAAGGCAACAGTTTCATCGAACATGCTGATGAATGTCTGTGTCACAGTGGTGTAAAAATGGTGATTAGAGCATGCTGGTGGGAAATGGAGAGATTTATATCTATTGCAGGTAGAACTCATTCTGAAGGTTAAAGGATTGTTGCAGCTTTCTCAGCTGTGCTTTCATGTAGATCAAGTATGATCTAGATGCTATGCAGATGAGGATCTGAATTATGTAAGAAAGGGGAATAGTTTATATAGCATTCTGAGGCTGGAGATAACCAAAGTAGAGCAGATCTAGAAAATCCCTGGGTTTTTTTGGTTTTTTTTTTTTTTTTTTTTTCCCTCAACCTTCAGAATTTTAATATCAAATGTATTATGATATGGGGCCATTATATCAAGAAACAGCAATTTAGGAAACTTCAACTGAGCAACAATTTTTGACATAATCCTGAGCTAATAATAAGATTTATCTCTTCTTTTAACATGTAAAATTTACAAAGATCACAAGGAAGGATTCATACAAAATATAACTATCAGAAAGGATATTAACCTTGTTTAATCAAGTGTGCTTAAAAAAAGAACGAAAATTAATAAAAAAATTTAAATCAAATCCTTACACTAAAATAAGAAAAAAACAACTAATCTTTCCTTATAAATGAAATAGAATATCTAGACTGCCAGGGCCAATATATCATGTAATTTGCCTATTGCAACATAGTTGCTAATGAACAAGTGTAGCTTGTTCAATTAACTTCTCTAACTGACTTGAAACACTATTTTGTGTTTTAGTGTATGCATAATTTACTCATTTTTACTAGTGACAGTCGTTCCATGGTTTTAAATGATAGTACTTTTCAGACTAGGCACGAGCTGAAAAAAAATGGAGAAGTGAAAGTAAGTAAACATTCCTAAAATACATACTTAACCAATTAATTTTTTTAAAAAAGATAATTCTGAGAATTTAGCAAGGTATAGAAGCGAAACTCAATGAAAATCTGAGACTAAAGCTTAAAACAACCTAATAAAATAACAACACTACTAAAACAAATTAACTAATAAAACCATCTAATTAGATAAACTCTCACTGCTTCTTTAATCAAACTGCTGTCTCTTTAAGGTCTTTACACTGAAATTCCTTTAGGAATCTGTGAGCTTTTTGCTGAATTAAGCAGTCAGCACTGTATTTACAGAATGCCATAAAAAGTACTGGAGAAACAGTATTGAGAATAGCACCTGCTGGAATTCTGCATACTTTAGAGAGACAAATAGCTAAAACCCTCTCATTTCAGAGGCAGAATGCCTCAAGAACAATAATTTAAGTATTTTTTTTTTTGTTCAGAACAGCATCTGTTTCTTCATGGTATGGCCAGAATTGTTATCTCATTATCTTCTCTAGTAACTAATTTCTGTGCAAATTAAACTCATGTTGGAATGCCATGAAATGTATAGCCAAATTTTGTGTGTTGTTACAATATTGTATTACACACTTAGAGATTTTTGTCTTTTGATTAACACTAAGGATCTGACGCACCACGGTCCCAAAGTCCTTTTCTCCCCGACTAGCTCCTCGGCCGCGGTGGGCACGAGTGGGCCGCCCCAGGAAAGCTGTTTATCCCAGGTGTGGCTAGGACAGACCAGCGTGGGGGAAACGCTGTGCCCTCGGGGTTCGGTTGGAGCGTCGAGGTGCGTGACAAGGATGAGGGAGGAGGCGCCAGTATGAGAACTCCAACAGAGCCAAGTCGTGGAACTGGGCGACGCTTTATTGAAGGGTACAGGGACCGGAGAGCAACCTCAAAGGGAGTGCTCTGGGAGGGGGTTCTTACAAGGTAACTGGGAAAGGGATACATAGTGACAACCTATAGGAAAGCTCAGGGGAGCATGCAGGGCGCGTGATCACCGCACGCAGGGAGAGTGCAGGGGGCATGTTGCACAGGGATTGGCTCTAGGAAGGGATTGACAGGGAACAGTCTGGAACAAGGGAGGGGAATGCCCAAACATGGGGATACAGGGGATGGTAACTGGGGGATTGACAGAAAACGAAAAAAGAACAGGGGATACAAAAGACTGAACCAACCCGAGAACATAGGGGAAAACTGGAACAAACCATTACAGAAGTACAAATTACATTACANCCCCGACTAGCTCCTCGGCCGCGGTGGGCACGAGTGGGCCGCCCCAGGAAAGCTGTTTATCCCAGGTGTGGCTAGGACAGACCAGCGTGGGGGAAACGCTGTGCCCTCGGGGTTCGGTTGGAGCGTCGAGGTGCGTGACAAGGATGAGGGAGGAGGCGCCAGTATGAGAACTCCAACAGAGCCAAGTCGTGGAACTGGGCGACGCTTTATTGAAGGGTACAGGGACCGGAGAGCAACCTCAAAGGGAGTGTTCTGGGAGGGGGTTCTTACAAGGTAACTGGGAAAGGGATACATAGTGACAACCTATAGGAAAGCTCAGGGGAGCATGCAGGGCGCGTGATCACCGCACGCAGGGAGAGTGCAGGGGGCATGTTGCACAGGGATTGGCTCTAGGAAGGGATTGACAGGGAACAGTCTGGAACAAGGGAGGGGAATGCCCAAACATGGGGATACAGGGGATGGTAACTGGGGGATTGACAGAA
>VYXF01004997.1:193732-205858 GCA_013397295.1 Polioptila caerulea
ACTGGAATAAAAGGTGTGGAAATACCACATAGGGTAATAACTGGGGTTTGGCATTCTGTGGATTGACATAGAACATTCTATAAAAAAGGATACTACTTAGGAATAAACCAATCTGGGAAAGCATGGGGGAACACAGGGACAAACCATTAACAATTGAAAATATGAATTATTAACAAAACATGCACCGCAACATGCTGTGAACACAAGACCAACATCAGAGATTCACCAGATTCCATCTGGTTTTTCTCAAACTGCTCTATGAACCTTTTGGGGTTTTTTTGCGTTGAGATTTTTTTTCTCCCCACCATGTTGCTAGCCATTATGGTTTGTTTTTTTTCTTTCTTTCCCGAGCATTTTGGGGTTTTTTGTTCTAGTGTGACGGGAATAAGGTCTGGATTTTCAATATTTATTTACCTTTCTTTTTCCTGTGCTCTTTGGGCACTCAGTTTGTCAATAATCAGTTGTTTTTTCACTTTCTTCCTTCTTTCTTTAGAGGGAACACTCATTCCAGAGTGTTTTTCTCCTAAACTTGCCTCTGACCTGAGACACATCCTCTCATGGTGTGAAAGGTGAAATCACTGGCAATGAATGCAGATTCTGGTAACTTGCTGATCATGTAGATGAGTAGAATTTAATCAGTATATTGGAGAATCTTGTTTTACTTCTTGCTTTATTGAAGTTGTATTGGTTATGTGTAGCCAAGTTATGATAGTAGGGGAGCTACAGGGGTGGCTTCTGGGAGGAGCTGACAGTAGATTCCTCCATGTCCAACCAGCCAGCTCCAAGACACATGTGCTTCTGGCCACGATGGAACTCATCAGTGATGATGGCAATGCCTCTGTGATAACATTTAAGAAGAAAAAAAAAAATGTGATTATGCAGATGTAGTTGTGGCCAGAGAATAGCAGAGTGAGAATTTGTGAGAGGAACAACTCTGCAGGCACCAAGGGCAGTGCAAAAGGAGGGACCAGAGGTGCTCCAGGCTGAGCCAGAGCTAAGATTCCCCTGCAGCCCGTGGTGCAGCCCATGGTGAGGCAGCTGTGCTCCAGCAGCCCATGGAGGTCCATCGCCCTGCAGCCCATGCAGAGACTTGATGCACTGTGTCTGCTGATGTCCTTTCTCCTTTTACCCGGCTAACCCTCAGACGCAGTGATCGCGAGTGGGCTGCCCCAAGAAAGCAGTGCAGTCCCAGGTGCAGCTAGGGCTGCCCTGCGAGGGGGAATCACTGCGCCCTCCGGGTGGTGGAGCCTGCATCCAGGCGTGTGGTGAGGATGAGGGAGGAGGCGCCAGTATGTAATCCAACAAAGTTGAGTAGAAGCAAAGTCGAAGCTTTATTGAAGGGACAGGGACTTGCACAGCACACCAGGAGGAAGGGTGGAGGCTACGTCGAGGGAGTGTCCCTCAAGGGGGGATTATATACCCTTACAAAGCAAAGGATACATCACGACAACCAATAAGGAGATACAAGGGAGCATGCTGGCTGCATGACAGCCGCATGCAGGGGTGTGGAGGGAGCGTGCCTTGCGACGATTGGCTCCAGGGAGGAATTGATAGGGCAAGGACTAGAACAAGGGAGGGGAAAATCCATATAAGGGAGAACAGGGGGATGGCAACTGGGGATTGACAAGTAACTGTCCTTCCAAAACTAGTGCAAAGGAAACAAAGGACCAACCAACTCAGGGTACATGGAGGGAAACTGGGAGAAACCATTACAACAGTACAAATTACCAAACATGGAAAAATATAGAAATTGAACACAAAACACGCACCGCAACAGAGACTCATGCTGGATCAGGTGGATGCCTGAGAGGAGCGGGGTCATGGGCTCCTGCTCCTGGCAGGGACCTGCAGTCCTGGGGAGAGAGGAGACCATGCCAGGGCAGGTTCCTGGTAGGACTTGTGACACCACTGGGGACCCTTGAGGGGGCAGGCTGTGCATGAAGAACACATGGAAGGATGCATGCACATGCATCTCACGGAAGAGCAACATCTGTTGGAACAGCTGGGAGAGAGCTGTTGCCCATGGCATGGACTCACATTGGAAAAGTTTGTGAGAATTGTCTGCCATGGGAAGGACCCCAATGCATGGGAGCAAGGGAAGAACTCCATTCCTTTGAGCAGTGGGAGAAACAGCATGTGACGAAGCAACCATAACCCTCATTCCCTGTCTCCCTGCACCACAGTGGGACAGGAGGTAGAGCTGGGAAGGAGAGAGGGATTGGACAAAGGTCTTTTCAAGGTCTTGCTTTATTTCTCTTAATCGTGCTCTGCTTTTTCTAGAAATAAATTCAATTAATATCTCTAATTTGTTTTGCCCGTGACAGTATTTGGTGAGTGATCGCTCTCTGTCCTTATCTCAATGTCCCCTTTGTTGCCTTTTCTCTCATCTGTCCAGCTATGGAGAGGGTTGATGTAGCTGCTTTGGTGGGTACCTGGCATTCAGCCAGGGTCAACTCACTTCTCAGGCATACATAGACAGAGAGATACACACACACACTTGCAGATATATTTCTCTAAGTGTGTGTATCTGTGCATACAAATGTATTTTTCAAAAAATTTAAACATCTTTATGACTTTTTGCAGTTAGCTAGAGAGAGCCAATCGGAAGGATACCGCGCTGTACGAGGAGGCAGGGCCCCATCCTCTCCATGACGACGGCCAATCATACCATATAAGGAAGTTGTGCAAGCATACCGTAGTTACTTAAGTCAGTGCTTACTGGAAAATAAATGCGTTTTCTCCATCCACCACATTGGTGTTAGTGTGCAATTTGTCAATCAGGCCTGTAAGTTCAGCCGACGTGTTCCTCTTTCGGAACCAGGTCATCACGCCTCGACCATTTCGAGGCAACATAGTGGTGCCGAAACCCAGGAAGAGAAGAAAAAAGTCGCCCCCCGGTGTGCGGGTGAAGGAAGGTCGCCTCTCGACGCTCGGGTGAGGGAAGGTCGTCCTCCGGTCTACGGCTGTGGATGGATAGCCCCCCGACAATAGGCAGATAGCCCCCCGATACGCGGGCGGGGGCGACCAGGTGACGGGGCTCACGCCGGTTCAGGAGGGACGGCCGGAGCAGCAGGACTGACTTCAGCGGGGAGGATGGTCCCGTACTGCCAAGATGGACGCGCTTGGCAAGGTAGTTGCGGAACTGCATAGGCAGTGGGGGATTGAATGTAAGCTGAAAGACTTTGATTGTGCGATCACGCAATTATTGAAATTAAGAGCTATTGACTGCCTCGTGGACATCCTGCATTCAGGTTGTTGAGGAGAATGCACTAACGCCCTTGCTAATGATGTTATTGTCTCTGGTACTAGTAAATGCCTCAAAAGCTGGGGAAAGGTTATTCAGGCACTAAAAAAGGCTTTGTTAGAACAAGAAACATGGAAAGCAGCTCAAAACTGTCCAAGGCCTGCGAGCCTCCGAAATCACTGCCACAACCCGTGCGGCCAGAGAAGCCATCCACGCCGCCTGTAGAATCGTAGCCAAGCCAGCTCCATGGACCACCATCAGGCAAAGTGAGAGCGAACGCTTCACCGAATTCGTGGATCGCCTCCAAGCAGCCGTGGACGCCTCTGACCTACCGTCAGAAGCAAAGGGCCCAGTCCTTGAAGGATGCCTCTGGCAACAATGCAATCAGTCCACTAAACATTGATTCAATACCACCTGGCACCAGTCTCGCTGCAATGATCAAACATATTGTAAGAGAAGAGAACCTAGCCCCGGTCCAAGCCGCTGTCGGCGCCGCACTGGCTCCACTTCCACCCGTGGTCAGCGCCGCCGTAGCCAAGGCCATGGTTGTCCGGAATTATCCCAGCCAAAGCCAACCGCTCCCTACAGGTCCCTCACGTTTAAAACCAAGAGGACCTTGCTGAGCCTGTGGTAAAAAGGGCCACATCGCCCGGGAGTGCCGAAACCAGAAACAGGGAAACGGGCGGGGGAGGGGACAGGCGGGCCACATGCAGCCTCCTCTCAATTGGCATACTCAGCAGCCCAGCTACGTCAACCTTACATGGAGCAAGCAGCTTCTGAACCAGTTGCCCCCTCGGGAAGCCATCAATTTCATGGCCCAGCACTCGCCCCTACAGCAAGCATTCCCCCAACCAATGACCCAACCAGAGCCCATCACATTCACCCCCCCCCACCCCGAAAGACAGCTCGGAGAATGGAACCCCTGGGTGGCCCTGGCAGTGCAATGCAACAAACCACCAATAGTCTGGGGAACTTGTCGAGAATACAAATACAGCCCTAACAAATTTGCCTGGGAAAGTCCTGCAGACTGCTCTCGACACAGTAACATTGCCCTCAAGGTACTTTTCTTAATCGACACTGGCTCAGACATTACAGCCATTCCACAATTGCTCTGGCCCCCATGTTGGAGGTTGAAAGATGCCCCCACTGTAAATGGAGTAGGAGGAACCTCCACTGCAAAAAAGAGCGTAGAACCAATATCAATTCTTGTACACGATGGGACAGATGCAGAAGTCTGAGTTTATGTGTACATCCTTCCTGATGACCTGCCTATTCGACCTCTGTTCGGGTGAGACACTCTAGCCCAACTGAACGTCAGGGTGACAAATTTACCCTGAGGGCCACTGCCGCGTATCCACCCATCCCAATCCAATTAACCTGGAAATCAACAGACCCTGTATACGTCGAGCAGTGGCCCATACCTGAGCCTCGAATGTCCACCCTTTTGCAACTGGTTCAATGGGAACAAGAAAAGGGACACATTGAACCCTCCATGTCCCCATGGAACACTCCTGTGTTTGTCATATCTAAGCGTAGCAACAAGGGCTTTCACTTGCTCCCCGATTTGCGAGCTGTTAATAAGAAAATCCAACCAATAGGCCCCGTACAGACAAGACTGCCCAGCAACTCCTTTATCCCAGCGAATCAGCCCTGTGCAGTGATTATATTAAAGACTGCTTCTTTTCAATGCCCCTGCACGAACAAGATAAATTTCCGGTTCCAGTGGAAAGTTCTTCCTCAAGGGATGGTAAATTCTCCCACCATTTGCCAAATTGTAGTGAGTTGAGCCTTAGCACCAATTCAATCAGCAAACCCCCAAGCCACCGTCATCCAGTATATGGATGATATGCTAATAGCCGCTCCTCTACACAGCCAAGTAGACAGTCCTGTAACACCAGTTTCCGAAGTTCTAAAAGCCAACGGCTTAGAAATAGCAGAAGTGAAGATAAAAACAGGCCTGTCAGTCACATTCTTAGGCGTGAAGATCAACGGCTCCTATGTATCACCCCTGCCAATCAAAATTCGTCGTAACATCAAAACACTACATGATGCACAGCAAGTGGTAGGGTTGCTACAGTGGCTGCGTAACATCGTCCTTGTCCCACCTGAAGTTTTGTCCCCGCTGTATGACCTCCTTAAAGGCAAACACCCATGGGAACATAAAACCGTCTCAGAAGAAGCTGCTCGTTCACTTGACTATATCGAAAGGCATTTGTCCATTGCAGTTCTCTCCAGGTAGAACACACACCTGCCACTGGACTTGTACGTACACTTCACAAAGGAAAGGGGAGTCGGAGTATTAGCACAAGGACCCCCTGATTCAGCCAGACCAGTGCAGTGGGTAATCCTTGGAAGACTATTGCGAGCTTTCACCCCAGGGCTGGAATGCCTTGGAAACCTAATTATGAAAGGCAGAAAACTCGCCCTGAGCCATCTGGGTCTCGAACCTGCGAAAATATACTTACCTTTTTCGAAGCAAATCCCGTTGTCGTCCAAGGCAGTCTCAGAGTGCCTTGCCCTGGCTCTGTTTGGTTTCGCGGGAGAACTTTGTCATGCTGCGAAGCCCCCGTGGACTCAACTATTAACCATAGTGGATATCAATCTCCCACCGAAGGTCAGGAGTCAACCCCTACAAGGTCCAACCGCATTCACCGATGCATCCTCGACAACTTCCACCGCAGCCGTTGTATGGCAGGAACAAGACCAATGGCAGTGTGTTAAAAGAAAAGATAAATCCTTATCAGTCCAACTACTAGAAGCCTCAGCGGTAATGCTGGCATGCAGCCTGTTTCCAACTGAACATCTTAACTTTGTCACAGATTCCATGTTTGTCGCAAAGCTTTGTCAAGCAATGTCTGGTCCAGGCGTCTCTACATCACCAGCTGCTATAATGATAAAAGAAGCGCTCTACTCCCGCCAGGTTACCGTGTCGGTTGTGCATGTCAACAGCCATGAACCAGTTAAAGGGTTCTACCAAATAGGCAATGATAAGGCAGACGCAGCAGCAAAGGGCATTTGGACCCTACAGGAAGCACGTCAACTACATGAATCACTTCACATAGGGGCGGAGGCGCTTGTCAAACAATGCAACATCCCTGTGTTGGACGCCAAGCACATAGTAGCTACCTGTCCTCACTGCCAAAAGTCACCTTTATGGTCCAGTGGCATTAACCCCAGAGGCCTAAAAGCCGCAGAGATCTGGCAGACAGATTTCACCCTGTGCCAACTGCTAAAGCCCAGAGCGTGGCTTGCCGTGACAGTCGACACCGGAGTAACACAGTAACATGATCGTCGCGACTCAACATGCTAAAACCAACTCTAGAGCCACCATTCAACATTGGCTGACAGTCATGGCATGGCTCGGGATCCCGAAGCAAATAAAAACAGACAACGGAACGAACTTCATTTCTAAACCGGTCCAAGAATTCGCCACCAAACAGGGCATCACTTTAAAGCAAGGCATCCCGTACAACAGCACGGGACAGGCCATAGTAGAAAGGGCCAAACAAACTTTAAAGTCCAAGTTAGAAACATTAGCAAACAGAAGGGTTTGCTAATGCCATTCCCCCACCTGACCAGCCACGCCTATTGGCGACAGCCTTGCTTGTGCTAAACCAGTTCCCCAGAGGAGATCAAAACCAAGCCCCCTCCCAAAAACACTGGGCTGTAGAAGCCACCAGGGAGGGTCCACCGGTAAGCATCAAGAATGAGCTAGGAGAATGGGAAACAGGCTGGAAGCTAGTCTTAACAGGTAGGGGGTACGCAGCAGTAAAAAAGGATGATATCATCAAGTGGTGCCCTCTGAAATCCATAAAGCCCGCGATGCCCAATAAAACTAATGAAACCTCTGAGTTTCTTTAACAGGCTTGCCACTGTGATCCGTCTCTTCAGCTCTGCTTTCCATCTTCGTGCCTCAATATCTTGCTGTTGCTAAGCTTCCTTTCTGCCAGTCGAGCAAAGGTGGGTACCCATCCCTACCAGCCCTACATCTGGACATTCCGCAATCTCCTCATGGGCGGAATCATAGGACGTTCTGAGACCTATACCCACAGTTGGACGATACGCGTACGTGACATCTTTTCCAATGATCGAAGCAACTCTGATAGCAGCCTGTACCCGATGGGGCAAGGAACATATTGGTGCCCAAGCGTTAACCCCAGAAAAAGTCATTGTACTTATCCAGGCTACTGGTTCTGCGGGTACTGGGGTTGCGAAACTATTGTGACCAGCAACCGGTGGAAGCCACCTAAAAAAGATGACTTTCTAGAGGTCACTCACTGGCCAAGTGGCTGTGTCCCAACCAAATTTGATTATGGCCTTCACCCCGGAACTTGCACTCACCTTACAGTCACCGTTTTGCAGCCCCAACACCCGAGCTGGACCTTAGGTAGAACATGGTCAGTATTTGAGTATCCAGGCTCATCCTACCCTGACCTGGACACAGTCATACAAATTATTAGAGCCCTTCCGCCAATAAAGCATACAATTATAGGACCCAATAAAGCCATAGCTCTAAAAACAAAGGCGGCAGCTACCGCAATAGCAACCATTCCCCCACCTAAAGAAAACTTGCCACCATTTAGCGTAGCATCTGAAGCGCCTCCTCATGATTTATTTACTCAAATGCTACAAGCTGCATTTGTGTCCTTGAACGCCGCACGCTCAAACCTTACCAAGTCCTGTTGACTCTGCTATGACGCCAAACCACCCTTTTACAAGGGTGCGGGTCTTTCCATCCCGTTCAGCTATTCAAAAGAAAGTAGTCCCAGACAATGCAAATGAGACGCTCAGCGTAAAGGGAGCACCTTAGAAATGGTGTCCGGTCAAGGAACTTGCATAGGTAACCCACAACTAATAGGCCAAAACAAAGAACTCTGTAACACCACGGTCACCATTGACAAACAATACCTGTGGGCCATTCCGACAGTCCTGGGCATATGGGCTTGTCAAAACACAGGCATCACTCCTTGTGTTTCTATTAGCCATTTTAACACAACTAACAATTTTTGTGTCCAAGTTATTATCATTCCCAGAATCCTGTTCCATTCCGATGACAAAGTGCTCCTCCGCTTTGGAGAAGAACCCTACCGGCAGAAGCAAGAACTAATAACCGCCATTAGCCTTGCAGTGCTCCTAAGCCTAGGAGCTATGGGTACAGCGACGGGTGTTTCAGCGCTAGTGTCACAAAAGCAAAGTCTATTGCAGTTACAAAAGACCATAGATGAAGATCTATTCGAGATCCAAAAGAACATTTTAAGGTTAGAAGAGTCCCTGCTTTCCCTGTCAGAAATGGCAATGCAAAACAGATGAGGCCTGGATCTTCTGCTGATGCAACAAGGAGGCCTGTGTGTATTGAATGAGGAATGTTGTACCTATATCAACCACTCAGGAATAATCAGAAAATCTATGGCTGAACTTAAAGACAGACCCTGGCGCCACAGCCAAGAGCTCCAACAGAAGAACTGGTTTGACTCCCTTTTCAGCCAACATCCTTGGATTACCGCCCTTTTATCCACCCTAATGGGACCAGTTGTAGTTGTTATACTTGTATTCATGTTTGGTCCTTGCATCCTGAATAAAATAGCCCAGTTCGTTAAAGCTCGCTTAGCAGAATTGACATTATGCTCTTAGAACAAAGGCAGCCTGAAAGAATATCAGCTGCTTGCTTAATTTGTTCGCATGATAAACTGCGTAGCCGAGTTGTAACTACAATTTGTGTGTTATTACTAACATGTTTTGCAAGTTACTACTAACATGAATTTGGCACAGCTACGAAGATTTGACCGCTCATGGAGAGGGGGGAAATGCAGTTAGCTAGAGAGAGCCAATCGGAAGATATCGCGCTGTACGAGGAGGCAGGGCCCCATCCTCTCCATGATGACAGCTGATCATACCATATAAGGGAGTTGCGCAAGCATACCATAGTTACTTAAGTCAGTGCTTACTGGAAAATAAATGCATTTTTGCCATCTACCACATTGGTGTTAGTGTGCGATTTGTCCGTCAGGCCTGTAAGTTCAGCCGACGTGTTCCTCTTTCGGAACCGAGTCATCACACCTCAACCATTTTGAGGCAACACTTTTTCTTTATATTTGTGTGACTCAATCCCTTTTTCAGTTTTGGGGATATTTTTTTCATTTCATTAATTTCATTGATTCATTCAATCATTGGATTTTTTAATTCATTTTTGTTTAGGTTTGGTGTTTTTTTTTTTTGGTTGGTTTTCAGTTTTATTTAAATTGTGCATATCTATATTTTTTACTTCATTGTCTAATTAGAACCTGATAGAAACTGTAAATTTCAGGCTATTTTATAGGTCTTTATGTTTATAATCTTCAGTAATGTAATGCCTTTTTTTGGTGCCATTTGTTCTCTCATTTACTTGACTGCAGGATGAAAACATTGAAAACACCTTTATTTCTAGCAGCACACTGTTTCTACAGTCATAATCTATGCCATTATTATTTTCCATCACTGTAAACTTATTTCCTTTTCTTTTATTCATTTCTTGCTCATTTCTCTTAGCTTTCAGGAAGTAGTTTGTAAACAGAAGGATGCGGGAAATTGTTAAGACACATAGCCTGCAGAAATAAGAACACCAGCTGAGTGGTTAAAGCTGATTTTATGGTAAAACTTTAAAGCCAGGAGACTGTCACGGTATTTTTTAAGAAAAGGGAAAAATATCTCCTTGAGGGGCACAGAAAAAGGGAAGAGTAGAGAAGGAATGGGAAGTGAAGAACATTTTATTTTATATGTGTCATGTAGGTTTGTACCACAGATAAAATTGATGAATTAATTAGCAATATGCAGGAAGTACAGCCCTGTACAACAGTACAATTCTTCCCTCCTGAACATGAGCCAGTTGTGTGCCCAGGCATTCTGGCCTGGATCAGGGACAGTGTGGCCGGCAGGAGCAGGGAGGTCATTCTTCCCCTGCACTGGGCACTGGTGAGGCTGCACCTCGAGTGCTGTGTCCAGGTCTGGCCCCTCAGTTTGGGAAGGACATTGAGACGCTGGAGCGCGCCCAGAGGAGGCAACGAGGCTGGAGAGGGGCTGGGAACACAAACCCTGTGAGGAATGCCTGAGGGAGCTGGAGGTGTTTAGCCTGGAGAAAAGGAGACTCAGGGGAGACCTTACCTCTACAACTTCTGAAAGGTGGCTCTAGTCAGGTGGGGATTGGTCACTTCTGCCAGGCAAATAGTGACAGAATGAGGGGGCACAGTCTCAAGCTGCACCAGGGGAAATAGGCTAGAAATTATGAAAAGATTCTTCACTGAAAGAGTGACTGGGCATTGGAATTGTCTGCCCAGGGAGGTGGTGGAGTCACTTTCCCTGGAGTTGTTTAAAAAAGACTGGATATGGCACTCAGCACCATGGTTTAGTTGATGAAGAGGTGTTGGATCATAGGTTGGACTTGATCTCAATAGTCTTTTCCAACATAGCTAATTCTGTGATTCTCTGATTCTTCTTCCTCTGTTTATCCCAAAACATTGTCTTAAAGCAAATTTTACCAGACCACTGCATCATATTCCACTTCCCCTGTTTGGAAGAAAGGAAATTGCTCTTGCTCAATTTTTAAAAGATACTTGGTTTCCCCAGGAGAATATGGGTGACCAGGGAGAGGACATATGCAGTACTCTAGGAAACAGAAAAGTCAGAAGACAATGAGTATCAGTGGACATTGCTGGAGAAACTCTGTTTTATTGTAGTGCTAATTTCCTTCAAATATTGTTGTAAAATCAAATAAAGAACATCGTATGAATGAGTCAGCAGCCTGGAATCTCTCAATGTTGTCATACAAGTGAGTGGTCCTCCGGAGTAAAGTAAATTAATTCAATGACCCCAGTTGCATAGCTCAGATAAAGCAACAGATTGTTTCATAGCTGGAAGCCATTGATGCAATATTCTTTCATTTCTTTTATGAATATATAAAACCAACAACATTTGCTGAAGAGTCTTCTGAATAGAATTCAGCCATAGAGATGAAAATTTTGAAAAATTCTGTAACAGAGATAAAATAATTTGCAGCCACATTGTACTCTGTGGACATTTTCTTTGCTCAAAAATCGGATGAAAATTGCTTTTCTTTCAGTGCAATATCCTTGGCTGAAAAAAAAAGTAATTTAAATACTTCTAATTTACCATGCTGTCATTATCTGGTACCATAAATTCTAGGTTTATTTGAACAGATGCTTCCTAGACAAATGTGGATAATTTACATTTATGTTTGGATAACATTAACAGATCTACAATGAATGCTGTTATAACATTTGAAACACTTGAATTTGAGAGGGTTTATTTTAGTTTTATATGAAATCTCTCAGAGGCCATGTCCACCCCTCCACTTCTCCCCAACTCCCAGTTCCTGGATGTTACTGAATCTAAGCAAAACATTTAAATTTTATTCAGCTGTAAAGATAACATACAGGGGAAAATATGTTTAAAAAAAAAAAAAAAGAGAGAGAGAGAGAGAGAAGGAAATAACAGCTTCTAAAAAAACAACATTATACTGAGTTTTTGTAAGGCATTGGATAGACTTTTTTTTCCAGGTCTGACACAGCACTTCAACGAAGTAATCAGAGGCAGTACAGAGAAATGAAGTAGAAAGAGCTTGTGATCTGTGAGAATAACTAATGCTTTAGTCTCAAGAAGTACTGACAGGGAAAAGGAAAGAAGTCTTTGAGACCAGAAGTCTTTAAGTTTCTCAAATAAGAAAATACTGAGTTACAATGCATTTTGTAGGAAAAAGACAATATTTCTTCTTCCATAGTTCTTCAATCTGTTTGTGGAAAATAAGCCGTAGTTCCAATAAACTCTGGTTTCAGAATCTCTAGTGTAAACTCCGGGTGGATACAGATTTGTTGTAGTGAATCTCCAGATAG
>VYXF01004997.1:205893-246865 GCA_013397295.1 Polioptila caerulea
AAAAAGGCCATTTTCCATTCCTTAAATATAGTGTTTTCTGAAACCTGATAATAGTAACCTTATTGGCACACTGCTAATTGGTAATATCATTAATGTTCAGGTAAAATGCCTAAATTCCTTTTTTTCCTGTGAAGAGTTTAGAGTGTGCATTTCTCCACTCATGTTTAGAGTCTCCTTCACTTTTAACAATATGTCCCAATTGCAAATGAAAAAAAAAAACAAACAACAAAAAACAAACCAACCAAACAAAAATGAAATCAAACTAAACAAACCCAAAACCACAAAACAAACAACCACAAAATAATAACAGCAACAACAATGAAAAATGTAGCCCAAACAAGCAAAGGACTGGGCTATATATTTAAGTTTTATAATGAGTTCCTTGCAGTACAAATTGTGGAAGATGAATTTTTGAAAATGAAATTTTGTTCTAATTGACAAGACAACAGCATGAGTAGTCACCTTGCTGCAAGGGAAAGCTATAGTAAGCAAGATCTCACTGCTGGCTAAGCATGCTGGCTTGTGTAATCATGATGATAGAACAAATCAGACCAGGGTAATTCTAGGGGAAGAATTGCAATATTAAGATAAAATGGAAACATTTACATTAAATTAAATATTAGCTCATTTGGAAGAAAAAATACAACAGAAGGAATTAATTTATAATGAGCATTATTACCGAAGGCAAATGATCTGTCCAGATCTGCATAAATTAACTTGATATAGTTGTATAAACTTTATGTGACATATAAAAGCTGGAGATCCATGAATGTTTCTCCATTCCTCTTTAGCGTAGACTGCCTATTTGACCAGTATGTGCCCTTCTTTTTGGCTGTGCACCACATATAATGCCATAACAACCCATGGCTCTGGTGCAGTATGGTAGATACAGTCTGTTTTTAGCGTTAAGTATGTCAAAGTAATTAAGAATAAATAATATGCATTTGAGATTATTCAGGAAAGCTGGAGAGAATTTAAAAAAATTAATCTCAAAAAATTAAATAATCATTAAACAAAAACATAACTATCCCCAAACTCCAGAATGCAACAGATAACCACTGGATGCCCTATTCTTAGAATCCAGAATTTCTGCTGGAAATATACAATAGTCCAAAAGTGGCAGAAGTGTTTTTAAGGGTAGCTTCGGAAATACTTTAAGAAAAGATATCAGGAGAAGATTCCTATTTTTATTGCTCAGGGTCTGTTGCTAAAGAACATGATAATAGGAACAGAAATCAAATTTTGTCAGGATTTGACAGAAATTAGTCTCTTCCTAAAGGATTGGCTGCTTTTTCTTGTGTTGCTTTACACTGTGTGTATTGCCAGAAGTGTGCCATAAAATGGGACATGCCATCTTTAAATACTTAAATTTTTGTTCAACGATGTGGCCTTGTATAGTTACAGTTTAAACTTTTCAATCAAAATAAACGATTTTGTTTGAAAGAATCCCCTTGGTATTTGGGACAGAACAATGTGTCTTCTTTCTCTGTCATTTTTCATTCCCTGCTGCTTTCGTTATTAGAACATTTTGAAGAAGACCTGTAGGCCTGTCCTGAACTTGTGTAAAGATTTATTTGCCTAACTTTAGCTGACAAATCACCAGAAATTTTGTGCAGCATAAAAGTCACACTGTTGATGAGGAAAAGCATACAAATGTTTAAACAATCAAACATGTACAATTAAACAATCAAAGCATATAATTTAGAATATGATAATCTAATCAAACTTTTAAGGAACTTGGTGTAATTTAAAGAGAAATGGAAGTATGAATATTTTTCAATATACAGTAACACAAGTTTAATCTTGGTACAAGCAAAGATTTCCATCAAAATGTTATACTACATCAGTTGTTTGTGGCACTTAGGACTGTCATAAAGTTGCAGGTCGACAAAACACCAAAGTTGATTTTTAAAATTCAACCTTAAAATGCAACCTAAAATCAGCTGCTTATGAAATTAGACTACTTTAAGGACCAGGAGAATTTAGGAAGAAGCTATCTAGAATTAGGCATCTGACTTCCCGGACATCTTGAGGACTGACTCAGTAAATTATACCTGCCCATATCTCTTTCATTATTGTGTTCCAAGGTTAGGGTAAAAATAATTGTGTGAATAAATAAAGTCAGAATGTTTGAACTATAACTTGAAATAAAGAGGTATTAGCAGCTGTGTGGCTGGATATATTTAAGAGTCCTTATCTCCATTTAATTAGGTATGTATAGACTGGCTGCTCTAAATATTCCTAGAAATATTCTGTTGTAGGCTTTTTTCCCAAATGACTTTTGTATGTCATACTGTGTTCATGCAGTTTAGCATGATGTTGAGGCCTCAGAAGAGTTCAATACTGTGTTATGGTGTATTAGAATAGCATTCAATCTTTTAAGTCTTTGGGGAGTTTCTTTACACCTAAATGGTTTTCAAGTACAGACTTCTTAAACTATGAGGGCAGTTCTCCTGGTGGCAATCACTCTTGAAGAAACAGAAGTCATCATTTGACACACCGCATCCACAGATGATAAGTTCCCCGGCCAGCCCCTGGATGCAGTGGTTGTGAGGGGGCCGTCCCAGGAAAGCCACGCAATCCTGGGTATGGCTAAGGCTCCTTGCAAGGGGGAATTGCAGTGCCCTCCGGGTGGTGGTACGGTCGTCACAGCGCGAGGCGAGGATGCGGGAGGAGTTGGTGGTTAGTATTCCAAAAGAGCTTTTTTGGAGGGTCAGGGACCAGCAACAGCACTCCAAGGGAAGGTGGAGGCTACCTCGAGGGAGTGCCCCTGCAGGAGGATTTTATAACAAAAGATTTATAACTAAAAGATACAATGCATCAACCAATGAGGGCAATCCAGGGGAGCAAGCTAGGTGCATGCCAGCTGCATGCAGGGAGTGTGGAAGGAGCGTGACTGGTTAGGATTGGTCCAGGGGAAGATTGACAGGGGAAGGGCTTACAATGAAGGGAGGGGAGCACCAAATATGGGGGAACAGGGGTAAGGCTTGGGGATGATAGACAGATAACTGTCTTTCCTAAAATAGCTCTCAACAAACAAAGGAACAAACCAAGTGGAGAAACATGGGGGAACTTGGGGATGAACCATTACAAAAGTACAAAGCACAGAACATACAAAATATCAAAATTAAACATAAAAACATGCACCGCAACAATCATTCAGTCTATGAATATATAAGTCTTAATAACATGATTCCATAGAAATTCAGTTTCATAACTTGATTATCAGAAGATTTGAAAAATACTAGACAGTACCATAATTTACTTTTTCCTTTTTCCTGTTCTTAAGTTTCCTAGTGTCTAGATGGTGATTCAATCAAGCCAAATCAATAAATTTGCGAGAGCCAAATAAGGAAAAAAAATGAACAGGATTTATTTTAGAGAAATCGAATCACAGAATTTCACGCCACAATAAGGTAGGACAATGTTCGAACATTGGGTGAACCAGGACCCCTGCCCCTGTCACAGCAGTCCAGTGGGGTTCACAATTTTCTGGTCTCAGTGTCCAGGTTTTATACAGTTTATTTAGCCTCGGGCAAAAGTTTCTTTGTCTCTTTCTTCCTTCTGGAATATTCAGACGTCATCTTCGTGGTCTGGTGTTGAGACAATGTTGGCTCCGGAGTTAATTTGAATTTCTGTATGGTAGTTTAGTTCTTCCTGGATCTCCTCCTTCTTGTATCTTCCTTCTCCAGGAACTTCTTTACATTTCGCTGAGTCCATGCATGATTGTATGAGTTCTCCCTGAACAGTCTTTTACATTTGAGTTCGGTGATGAAATCTACATCAAATCTCTTCTGAAGGATCATCTCCTAGGCGGGTCCTGGTTCCTTCTGCTCAGCACAATAGCCCCCCTTGTTTGGGTGGTTTCGGTACTTATTAGGTGCTTAGAGGGATGGGGGTAACTCTGCTGTGTAGCCAGCGGAGCTTTAGATAGGGTTACAACACACAATATCTTAT
This sequence comes from Polioptila caerulea, assembly GCA_013397295.1. NCBI lineage: Eukaryota > Metazoa > Chordata > Aves > Passeriformes > Certhiidae > Polioptila > Polioptila caerulea. Next base: position 209,851 of record VYXF01004997.1, read on the forward strand.
GGTTACAATATTAAAACATATTAGAGCTACATTTCTTTATTAAATGAACAAATTTGATACATCTTATCCATAACTCTAGGAACAATGACTCTCTAAGAAAATCCTAACTTCTTCAGAGTCACTATACTCCTGATGTGGTAATGCTCATGCACTAGATCTTGTGTTGTGACTCTTGGAAGAACTGCAGTTGCAAACAGGGTTTTTTCCAGCTGAATAGGTGTTCATACATAAAACTCAGAGATGTAACATGCTTTATAAATGGTTAAAATATCCTGACGCTGAAAATAAGTTAGGAAAAAAAAAGATGCAGTAATCTTTGCTTATACTAACAGATATTTTTAGAAAACACATTTCTTAAATCACTTAGAGGTTCAGTCAAAACAATAACTCACTTTCTGTAGATTTTCCTAGACAGTATATCTTTATTGTATAGTTAATTCTAGCTGTTATTTATCTATTATCCCATTTCTATCTGAACAAAGAAGCTCTGAGCAGGATTTAAAAGGGCTTTAAATCTTACCCATTTTACCAAGATGGAATGTAGGCTCCATTAAGACTCAGGATGATACATCATTGGTGAAGATATAAGTGAATGAAGTGTTCTGAATATTCTCCTGTTCCTCTTTCATTATTGAACATGAAGAACAGGTATAATCTCCCACAGAAAACTGAAGAAGAGTCCTACACAAAAGAATACATGTACCTGCTATACGTCCCCAGTCACAAAAAGAAACCTCAAATATGCCCCGGACATACTTACATAGTACAAATGACAGTCTAAAATACAGCATGTACCTGTGTTGCTGAAAATACTGGGAAACACAAATGCAAATAAATTTTTTTTCTCTGGATTTTAGCAACTTTCTCCAACCTTAAAAGGAGCAGTGATCCAACACAGTATGTTAGTATACTTGAGAAGAGAGAAGAGGAAGAGAGAAGAGGAAGAGAGAAGAGAAGAGAAGAGAAGAGAAGAGAAGAGAAGAGAAGAGAAGAGAAGAGAAGAGAGCTGTGATAGCACTTAGCAGCTGTGCAGCTTTTTTCTAGGTGTCTGACAAACATTTGTAAAGATAGATATGAGTTATGACCATCGAAAAGATCATACAAGACAAATGACAGCCTGTTAGTGTGATACAAATCTGCTGATATCTGAGCTGAGACTGTAGTATACTCCATGCCTAGAAAGAATTTGGTATGTCTTGAAGCCGAGGCAGGTTCATGCCAAGTGAGTAGGCAATGTTGTTTTTCCTCTGCATAAAACTTTTCAGCATGACACCATATTCTCCTTTATAAATATTAGGGACTATAATTCATTCATCTTTCTACATCAGCACTACAATCTACATCTGGCATGTGCTGTATGAAGCACAGTGCAGCTAACCTGCTTCTGTTCACTGCTTCTCTACTATGGAAAATATGTCCAAAGGTAGGCAAGTGACCCCCGCACCTGTGCTCTCTTCCACTTCAGGTTCAGCTCTGAATTTCAGCAGCAGAAATCAGAAATGTGCTTTGTGTACATGCACTACACTAGTACACATCTATCCACTTGAAAAAGTACAGCATGACCTTCAAAACAGATAGGAAAATCATGATGTAAGAAGGATATTAAAATTTGGATGTAAATTTGCAATTTCAAATACTTCAAGACAATAAATAGTTCTGAACTGCAGAAGACAGGCAATGGAAAAATACATTCTGTATGTCCTGTGAAAGGGTCAGTAACTTTCTAAAATGGATGTTACCCAAAAAATTAGAGTGCATTGAGATAAATAAACATAATGGATTCATTTAAATGGTGGTGGTTGGAGGCTGCTTGAGGCACAGTGATCATGGATAGACTTCTTGATATTTGGTGAGATCAGGAGAAGCATCTTCTACATTGGACTTGTGGAGGGCAGATTTTGACCTGTTTAGGAGACTTATTCAGAGAGTTCCTTGGGAAGTAGACCTTAAAAACAAAGGAGTCCAGGAAAGATGGGAGTGCTTCTAAACAGGGATCTTGAGGGCAGAGGAGCAGGCTGTCCCTGTGTGCTGAAAGACAAGTGAGCAAGGCAAATATCCTGCCTGGATGGGCAATGAGGTTTTGAAGGAACTTATGAATAAAGAGAGGATGTATCATCTTTGGACGGAGGGTCAGGTTTTGCAATGTATCTGAATAACTTAGTCCCTGGGGTGTCCCGGCCAAATTATCTCTAGATATGTTTATCAGAACCTCTGGAATTCATCAAGGTTGCTTAAACAACAATTATGCTAAATTGAGAACAAAGTTGATGAGAAACAGACTACAAAGAATGCAAGTACTAGATAAAAAGAAACCTGGACTTTGACCAGTCTTGTTTCCTGGGACTCTTGGACTAAGCGGGTGGAAGAGACTGAGCAACCAATCAAGCAGTGTGTGAACGTGTGAACAGTAGTTTTAGAAATGTATAATTGGGGTAAACAATAAATGGCTTCTGTGGAATCATATTGGTTCTGTAGTCAGAAATGCCTTACTTCCTGCTCATGTCTCTCGGGAAGTATTTAAGGGGACTGCTGGGGGATGTAGGAAAAAAAATCAGAGAGGCCAAAGCTCAGCTTGAACTTAGATTGCAACTTTTATAAAGGATAATAAAAAATATTTTTACAAATATATTTATGTTAAAAAGAAGGGTAAGATCAACCTTTGTTCTTTATTAGATTCAAGAGGGAAGTTAGTAACTGAAGATGAGGAGAAGGGGGAAGTGTTTAACACCTTCTTTGCCTCATTCTTTAGTGGGAAGACGACTTGTCCTCAGGGTGACTGTCCTCCTGGGTTTGTAGATGGTGTCAGGAAGCAGGGAGTTATCCAGGAGGAGGCAGTCAGAGTCCTCCTGAGCTGCTTGGATGTTCATAAATCTATGGGACCAGATGGGGTCCATCCCAGGGTGATTAGAGAGCTGGCAGATGAGCTTGTGAAGCCACTTTCCATCATTTACCAACAATCTTGGCTCACTGGTGAGGTTCCAGATGACTGGAAGCCGGCCAGTGTGACATTCATTCACAAAAAGGGTGAGAAGGAGGATCCTGGTAATTAGTGGCCAGTTAACCTGACCTCAGTACCCAGTAAAGTAATAGAACAATTTATACTGAGTGTCATGATGCAGCACTTACAGGATGGCTGGGGTATCAGATCCAGCCAGCACAGGTTTAGGAGGGGTAGGTCATGTTTGACCAACCTGGTCTCCTTTTATGACCAGGTGACCCACCTGGTGGATGCAGGAAAGGCTGTGGGTGTTTTCTATTTGGACAGCAAGGCCTTTGAGACTGTCTCCCACAGCATCCTCCTGGAAAAGCTGGCTGCAGGCTGTGGCTTGGACAGGAGCACTCTGTGCTGGGTTAGGAACTGGCTGGATGGCCGGGCCCAGAGTGTGCTGGTGAGTGGTGCTGCATCCAGCTGGGGACAGTCACCAGGGGTGACCCTCAGGGATCTGTGCTTATTGTCTGTTCAATATTTTTATTGATGACATGGATTAGGGTATTGGATCTTTCATCAGTAAATTTGCAGATGACACCAAGCTGGGAGCGTGTCTGTTGGAAGGCAGGAGAGCTCTGCAGAGAGACCTGGAACAATTCAATGGATAGGCAGAGTCCAATAGGATGAAGTTTAATAAGTCCAAGTGCTGNGTGCTGTGTCCAGTTCTGGCTCCTCAGTTTGGGAAGGACATTGAGACGCTGGAGCGCGCCCAGAGGAGGCAACGAGGCTGGGGAGGGGCTGGGAACACAAACCCTGTGAGGAATGGCTGAGGGAGCTGGGGCTGTTTAGCCTGGAGGAAAGGAGACTCAGGGGTGACCTTGTCACTCTCTACAACTCCCTGAAGGGTGGGTGTAGTCAGGTGGGGATTGGTCTCTTTCTCCAGGCAGCAACTGACAGAATGAGAGTACACAGTCTAAAGCTGTACCAAGGGAAATATAGGTTGGATATTAGGAAGAAGTTTTTCATGGAAAGAGAGATAAAGTACTGGAATTGTCTGCCCAGGGAGCTGGTGGAGTCATCATCCCTGGATGTGTCTCAAAAAAGAGTGGATGTGTCACTCAGTGCCATGGTCTATTTGAGGTGTTAGGGCATGGATTAGACCCGATGATCTTGAAGGTCTCTTCCAACCTAGTGATTCTGTGTGATTCTGTGTGACAAATTGTTTTTTCCTCTCTTATATGACTTTATTTCTCTCATAGTAGTTTTTCATTTGTTCCAGCAGCAACATAAAAATAGTTGGTCAGATTTGGTTTGACTGTTTTTTTAACAATTTACTTAGACTTGTCTATTTTCTATGAAGATAAATTAATATGAAAAAGAAAGAGATAAGATAAAATAGAAGGCACTGTCTTTATGCATTCATTCATGAAGATGAGATACTTAACATGGGAGAAAGACATTTTTAATTATATCCTGTTATTAAGATGGGCAAGTTTTTTACCGTGCTATCAGAAAGTGACTGTATAGAGACATTAATATGACTTATTCTTTTTTAAATGGAAGACTCTTGAACTATGGACTGTGAGCTGCAACATAAAATCTATTCTAAGAAGGGCAACTGTTTTGATCCCAGTAAATATACCTTTAAAAAAGAGTTGAAAGCCCAGATGAATCAGGAGATTAGTAATAGACTGTAGAGCCTTTTCACTGCTAAGTCATTAGTTCAAGAGCAGCCATGACTGGCAGGGTTTGAATCACGGCTCTTTGATGGCAGTTAGAAAGAGCGTATGAAGAAAATTCTGTAGTCTTTGTTCCTGTTTTGTTTTAGAGGGCATCTCGGTTACAAAATCCTCATTATTAAACATTCAATAGAAGCCTAGTCAACTGAATGGTTGCTCTGTTTCAAGCCCTGGCTGTATGTTGGGAAACAAGCTTTTCTACATTACTGTGAGATTCTTTTCACTCTGAATCCCCATGTCAAAGGAAGTAGCATCTGCATGCAGAATAGACAAATCTGAGCAAATCTTTCTGCTCTGGTTTACTGACTGTAAAATGCAGACAAAGCTTTTATTGTCTCCATTATTTGACTTCCCTGTTCATTTACATCCTAAACTCATCAAGAAAAAAATGCTTTTCCTGATGCTATACATGGATCAGAGCAGGGAATGTTTACCTATGAACAGTATTTATGGCAGTGGGATTCTTAGTTGTCATAGTTGCATTTCCCTGAAATGCAAGAAATAATAGTGAAAGAGGAACATAGACTAGATTTGAAATCTAAGTATGTAAGTCTCTTTCTTAGTGAACATGTGAAACGTTTCTTTTCTAGCTTCTTTGTATATAAAAATGTGTGTCCTCTTTATACTTTAATTTGCAGCTAAAAGGAAAATGTTCTGTCTCTTGAGCTCCTTGTTTCTTTTAGCTTTATTGTGTCAGTGCATATTTTACTAAACATATATCTCTAAGTGACTGCCACTAATACTTACCTAGCACAGAATAAGTGTCAATTTTTCAAACTTTTTCCTGTCTGGAGAGCTTTCTATTCCTAGAATAAATGTAATAAATCAGGTATAGTAGATCTCATAGTTTTCTCAAGTACAATTTGCTAAAATATATGTACATTAAGAAAAGACAAAACTCGCAAGCCAAAAAAAACCCCTTCTAATGTTAACTGTGAAAGCAACTGCAGAAAACAAACAAACAAACAAACAAACAAACAAACAAAGCAAACAAAATTAACCAGAAAAAGGTGTGGCACATTATATTGACAATGAATATTAGCTCTGTGTAAAAGTGTGGGCTGGATATATGTCACTGTGGTAACATATATTCAGCCCACAGTTGGATATATTTCTTACTGGTAAGTAAGAGTACCTGTCACTCTTTATTGAAGACAGCTGTAACAAGCCACTTGTGAATTGCTGTAGAAAAAAAGAGTAACCATCACTGAAAGCACATACTTTTCAACAATAAAAATACATTTTGGTGATTAGACTTTGCTGGGGTGTGTTTTGGCTTATTGGGTCTTTTTGTTTGATTCTGGGTTTCTTTTAGTTGGGGAAATTTGCTGTACTTTTCTGTTGTTTGTTTTTTTTCCTTAGAGAGAGGTATGTCTGCATGTCAGAAAGAGAAAGGAAGTACAAAAGCATCACTAAAAAAATTAAAGAAGAAACAGAAAGCAAAGAACCTCTTGAACAGACACTGAGAATATTACTCTGAGGATAGTTTAGAACCGGGGAGCTTTCTGGAAAAGTATTTAACAGATGTGGAGCTTTAAACAAGTCAACTTATTTGTCACTTGATTTGTTAACATTTAGGCAATTGAATCTTTGGATTATGTCCCTTACTCTTTTAGTAATTATTATTTATGGAATGGAAAAATTATGGAGGAAAGCTTCCAGTTTATCTGGTTATAATGTTCAAGAAAAATTTTGGCTCCCAATATTCAAAGCAAGCCCTACTTCAATAGCTGTTCCGGATGTGATATTGAAGCACAGGCTCAGAAAGGCAAAGGAAAACATTTACAAGAATTTTAAGTCGAAAAATATTCTTCATGAATATGTCGTTACTGAATTATTGAATTATACCATGCTGAAGGAGGTAAATTCAAGTATTCTCTGGGCATTTGCTAAGGCTTTCTTTTTCTTCTTCATAATCACATCACACACAAAAAACATAGATCAAACTATTTTTTTACTTTGTCACATATAGTGAAATGAAACACAGCTTTCTTTACATTTTTCTCATTTCAGTCACATATTTTTCAAATTATTTAAAGAGAAGGATAATTGAACTTGATAAAACCCACCCTAATAACAGAGCAAAAGCTGCACTGACACTGTCATTTTAAAAAATAAAAATCAAAAATAAAATTGAAAAAATCAGCTAAGAAGCCAACTTTAAAATTTGAGCAGAATAACAGTGAATGACTACATGATTGAACTCAGCAGATCATCAGTCTCACTGGACATACTCTGTATCCCTTGGGAACATTTTGTATTAAAAATAATAATTCTGAACATTCTCTATGACAGCTGCTCACACCCAGTTAAAAAGATACAACAGGATATAATTTCCAAATTAGGACAGTTAACCATAAGCAAGTTTAGCCAAGGGAATTAATGATTCATGGAGATTGAAGGCTGCCAAGGATTGAGACAAAAGTTGGTGAGAGCTGAAAATGCATCATAGAAAGAATAGGTAGAAGAAACTATTATGAAAGAGTAGAATTGGGTTCAAGATACAATTTAGGAAAGACATGTGAGACAAGGAGATCTGTAGTTTCTCAGCAATTTCTTTATCATACTTCTGAAAATTTATGTGCGGATCTCAGAATTTGCTGACACTTTGTTACTCACCAGAATAAAAATAACAATTCAGAGCTTCTTCACAGCTCTTTTTGTATGAGCCTAGCACAAAAATCCCCTGATTGTCTAGGTGACCTCAGAAATAAGTTGACTCAGATCAAGCAAACCTTCTTCGCCACTCTCCCTTACACAGGCCAGTGACATCCAGCTACTACATTTGCAATATTAATAGGTTGGTATCCTAAATTAAAGGACCAGAAGCGATGGAAAACAGGATCAAGGACAGAAATATAGAAAAAAAAAACCCATAAAAATAGCACAAAGAACATGTGCAACTATACGAAAATGTAAACATATACAGTAAAGTGAATTTAGCACTACTTCAAACTGATCTGTAGATTTTTTAATTGTTTGCTGTTTCTAGCAAGGAAATATTGCATGTATTCAAGACAGCTTGGTAGACATTAATTCAGTTTACCATCAAGTAAGCTCTGGTTATAAATGGCATAGAGCTACTAATGAGATGGGTAAAGTGAATACTTTGCTGTCACTATAATTAATTTTATTAGTTTTGAAAAGATACACTAAATTAGGAGGAAGCCTCCCTAGCAGGTGGAGAATTGTGGATAAACTAGAGAGCTAGGCAGTCATCAACTGCATGACGTGCTGAAGAGCCAGTGCCAGATTCTCCACCTGGGACAGGGAAATTCTGGTTATATGTAAAAATTAGGGAATGAGGGGCTGGGGAGCAGCCCTGCAGAAAGAAATGTCTCCTCTCTGGTGACCAGCAGCTGAGGATGAGGAAATGGAATGAAGCTTCATTCATGAAGTGTCTGGATGATGTTCCTGGCCATATAATTTAGGTTTAGGTAGTTCTACAGGAGTTGAACTAAATGATCCTTATGGCTCTCTTCCAAACTGAGGTATTCTGTGACTCTATGATTTTACACTGGGTGGACTCAACGGTTCCACTGCTTATTCTTTACTCATTCTGTTAATTTTGTGGTAGTATATGGATAGAACTTTACTCCAGTTCCTGAAAAAGAGCCCATTATCTTGGTAATAGACTAGCAGGGATATGTTCAGTGATAAAGCTTTAAGTTACTGTATTTACCTCAAGACTGCAGGGTTCCTCCAGGCAACAGTGCATAAGCAGTGCAGAATAAAATTCAGATGACATAAACAGAACCCTGTGTGCACCAGGAAAAACTGTTCTCTGCTGTCCTATTTCTGTCAAGCATTGCAGAGCTAATGGGAAGGTACTCACTTGATCTATTTGCTTTTCCCATTGATTGATTAAAATTCCCTAGCTTTTGTAGAGGCATAGAACACATTTCATCAGTCCAGCCAGGCACCTTATGCAATTTAAGTTTGATATTTTTGAGAGTGTGTTTACCATGATCTAAATCACCGGGAAAATTCTAAGTGTTCAGCCCTGTAACATTACCCACAACAGGCACACAGATAATTTATTTTCACAACAAATACACACTCTGCATGTGAATTGAACAGGATCATTTGATAGGTTGCATTAGTAACAACATGGCCTCCTTTTGCTTTTCTGTACACTGATTTTGCTCAGAGTTCAATGACAGTTACACTAGGTTTACGCAATTGTAAGCGAGAAGCATTTAACCTTCCTGTAGCTCCAGACCAGAGTGCCACACAAAGCATGCTAATTGAAAACTGCTACAGTTATAAATATTTCTCAAAATGTCTGCATAAGATTTATGAACTTCCGTGCTTGCATGCATTCCTAGTAATCTACAGTAATACTACTTTTGCAGACCCAGATAATAAATACTTTATTACTATTAGTAGGCACTCAGTCATGAATTCAAGAGTATCCCTGTGATTAATGACTCACCAATGGAATGGAGAGATCAATATTCTCAGCCCTTCCTCAAAACGCATGTAATAGAGACAGTTAAAATTTCTAAAATGAAGAGGATGCTATCAGTAAGATGCTTCTTGGATGTCTCAGTGCTTTGAAATAACCCATATAGGAAAGAAAAAAAAAAAAAGAAAAAGAAACAAGGAGTGCAATTAATTTCTTTTTCTTCAGAGGTGCTTAGACTTAAACATGAGGGAAGAAAGCAGTATGCAGAGGTAAAATTGTATTTACAGGAAAGAGAAAATCCTTGAGGCAGAAGGACCATCTTTTTTGCTACAGTAACTGAAGTCTGTGCTGTTAGCCTTTGAACATATGTGCATCCTTATTTTCATATAACCAAATTAAAAAAAAAAATGCTTCATGTAAGTGAAGAAATATTATTTTGCTGTGACACTGACTGCTTATTGCTATGGTAAGTGGCAATCCTGTCTTTCTTTCAGTTCACACTCTTGAGTAGTTCACTGTTTCATCACACTGCTTGCTGTATTTCAAAGGCATATTGTCAACATCAATCCAGCTTCTATTTAAAAAGAAATGGGCGGGGAAGGGGTTAGGGAGAAAATACACAGCAAGAAGCATCTGAGTATGCAGGTTTTCTCTCTGTCTCTCTCTTTGTCTGACTTCTCTGTTTAGGCTGCTATGTTTTCTATCTAGGGCAGTGACTGTGTATTCCTCATGCTTTTATATTCCTAGCACAATTTAATTTCCATCTTGGCTGGAGATTGTAGCACAAATTAAAAATAAAATACTATCTCTGACAAGTTTTTCATTTGGCAGTGTTCTTTTGCTTCCTTGTTGTAATTGCTTCTAATGGTGATCAGTAAAGGGCATCCTATTAATGTTGTTTAGCAGAATGAAATAAGACACTGGCAACTAGAGGAAATATTTTTGTCTTCATTTATAAGATCTTTCTATTCGCTATTTAAAATTAAATATTTTTTCAGTATTCCTAGTTCATAATTTATTTAAGGAGTTTTTTGTTGTCTACACATATTTTCTCTTTTAACTTCTGAAAAATGATATGTGTATGCATCACAGATATAAGCTAGGAACATATGAGACTGTTCAGAGATTTAAAGCAACATTAATTATTTTAAGCTCAGCTATAAAAACAGGAAATATTGCAGATACCGTAATGGTCACTGGATAATAATAAAAATATATGTATTCATAAATGACAGACTTGTGTTAACTCATGGGATGATGGGCTTTATGTAACTTTAAGCAATTACTATTATAATTATTTAACTTGTTTCCTTTCCTAATGGTCTCCAGATACTCATGCAAATAATCTAAAAGGATTTTTTTACTTCAGGGTGGGGGAGAATTGGATAAAAATTATGTTAGTAAAAAGCTGCTTTGTCTTTTGTTTTCTTTTGTTTACGAGCCAGAAGAGGAGTATATTTGTAACTTATCACTGGGAGTAATTAGCTAATACTAAATAATAGTAATAATAAATTAGCTAAATAATAGCTAATAATAAACAAGATAAACATTAAAATATTGACAATGGAATGTACTTCTTATTAAGACTGCCACTTTCTGAGATGAAAATATACTGTATTCTAGACAAACTTCTGTGTAATTTCAATATGTAAATTTCTTACTGTATTACAACATGCAGAACTGCTTAGTCAGGCATGGAGAACTTTCAGCATGCTGGTTCTAAATAAAGGTCCAGGTTAAAAAGCTAGTTTGGAATAAATAAACTTAGGGCCCAAGTTAATGTGTGAATCACTTCAAATAATGCTTTCTCATTTTTTACAGAAAATCAATCATGTGAAAAGCATGTAGGAATTTTCATGAGGCACTACATAACCTTGCACCAGACCTTAGAAACTTGCTGTCACCGTGATGATCACAACTAGAGCTCTTTTTTCTTGACTTCATTCTAGTTTTCTTTGGAGATGCAGAAAAGAGATGCTGCTGATCTAATTAAGTAGGTTATCCATGTTCCTCAGCTTTAAGGTAATTTTTATTCTTATGACAAAATGGAACTATAGCCTGTAAGTGTAATGAGGAAGACAGGCATTGAACCCTGTAATATTTTGGCATTTGCTTTTCCATGGGAACACCCATATATTTTTGTAAGCAGGATTAATTTTACTGGTCTCCTTGAAATACATATTGTTTGTATCTCAACCATTATTTTAGAAAAGATTAGGCTTTACAGTGTGAGTAAAAAAGAATCAGCTTTAGCAATGGAGTAAGATCCTTGTTTCTCTGTGATACTGCTATTGGTACTGCTTCTACAGATCAATAGAATAGGCAAGGTGTCAGTTCAGAGAAGAAGGTAAAATTATACTTTTATATAAATATAAAATTATATAAATATATTTATATATAATATAAATTATACTTTTATAGGGCAATGAGTGGTTTGAAGTGCAGGTGGGATCCTGAATAGGCACAGATTTTCAGTACATTTGCTTGGAAATTTTCCTAAAAATAGGCACTCCAAATGCACAGAAATGGCCTTCAAACTTTGAAGATACTTGCTGTTAGGATAACTTAAAAAAAAAAACAGGATACCTTTCAAATGAAAAAGATAAGATTTATTGTCTCACATTAATCAACATATAAAGGACATGATAATTTTGCCCTTGAAGAATTTTCTGAGCTTCATCTACTCATGCTTTCAAGTTCAACAGCTCCTAGTATCTTCACAGGCTGAAGGAAAGTACTCAGGCAAATATCCTTCTGTCACCATGGGTGCATTGTGGGTTTTAACTTCTTTTTTCATGCATGAAGCTCTCCTCCCTCCACTTTTACTTCCTTCATCTCTGCTTGCCTACCTCAGAAGACAGAGTCTTGGTCTCCTGGAAGAAAATTCCACCTAAATGAGTGAACAACAGTTAATCTTAGGGTGAAAGATTCTCTCGTTTACAGATATATCATGTACTCTGTGGATAGTAAAATGCAAGCAAATGTCATATGCACTTCCTGTCACAGAAATTGCCAGAATTCAGTTGGTGTCTTTTTACAAATGCTGGCACGTTAGCAGGACCCCTGTTTTCTTATCCACTCAGCAAACACAGCCACTACTGAAGGGAGACTTGAAGACAATAAAGCATTTTTTTGTGTGTTGAGTCCCTGTGCTCTTTCCATTGAGTCTGGTGGAAGGCACCAGTTACAGAAAGGCCTGTGAAGCCCACCTTTGGTTGAACCTAGATATGTTTCTTGTAGGTTTATGAGGAACTTGTAAGCCACCAGAAGAGTTTAAAGGTATTTATAAAATCACTTACATAAATTAAATTATTGTCAAAAAAATTGTTCCATTAGTAAGCAGCAGCAGAGGAGCTGCAGTAGAAATTTCAGTTGGTACTTGTCATGCCAAGTAAGCATAATCATGGCCCTCTTCAGGTTTCTTTAGATTCTGCCCCCTCAAAAAAATTCAGCAGCATTGTACCTTAGATGAAATGCTTCTAGGTGTGGTGAGAAAGCACAAACACTTTTTCCACGCAGTTCAGCTCATGCCATCTGTCTCCCTTGAAAAGGCATCTTTTGACAAAGAGGATGGCTTTTAGACCATAGGGAGTGTAGAGAATATGAATGCCCTAGAGCTTATTTAAAATGAAATTGGGCCTTTTTGAACCCACACCCACATCCTCTTTACACAGCCAGGTACAAATATATTGTCATTCCTTAAAGAAAAATTAAAAAAAAAAAAAATTACTTCTCTTGCTTCACTGTGTCCCATGGATTTTATCCCTAAAATGGGACAAGGAAAAAAAAGAAGAAAGAAATGCTTCTATACAAAGCCAGAGATACTGTGACCTGAGAACATACACTTTTATAAAGAATATCATATTTCCTGCTCATTCTCTGTCTCCTCCATTTCACCTCTGTGGTGCATTGTGTTCAAATGCAGCTATTCTGAAGCTAAAATAACCATTAAAGGCTTACCATTCTGGGCGAGACTCTGAATACTTCATAAAGCATTTTTCAAAAATGAACTTATTTTATCCTTGTGAAATACAACAGTATGGATGAAGAACTATAAGACTGAAGTCAGTGAAAAAGCTGATTATAACAAAAGAATCTAATTTTTATTCTTAGATTCTTTTAGTGGCATATTAGCTCTTCTTCCTGCTTTATATTGTACCAAGCCCTTACATCCTTTAATCGTTGACTGAAAAAATGTTTAACAAGTATTAAACCAACTATTTTCTGGATGATTCCTAAATAACTGTCTTTATAGAAACAAGAAATAGATCTGAAATAAATATGAAAAGAAAAAAAAAAAGTTGATGTGTGTGCGCGCAAGTGGGCGTGTGCGCGCACGCACACACACATATATTTAAAAAATATGAATAGTCTCTAAAGGTATAATTAGTAGAGAAGGAGACAGGAATTTTATACTAGGCAAGAAATAGGCCAATTCAGCTGAGGTTCTCTACTGCACTGACAGCTGGCTGAATCTTTATATATGTTAGATGTATGAGTACTAGTGATTTATTGGTTTGTTTTTCTCTAGCATCTTTTGTATGATAGTACAGGAGAAGAAACTTAATAATGACTTCCAAATGGGATTTTTTACTCCCTTTTTTTTCTTTGTTTACTTGTTTAATGTTTTTTGTGAGATAAGGTAGACATTTTTATGATATTCCATTTTTTAAATAAAGGTAGTCCTAAATTAACTTATTCTCCATCACTAGTAAAAGGAAACATTGTTAGTTCTCTTCAAATACAGTGAATGCATAACCATCAAGGAAAATTGACACTATCTGGTGATTTATGTCAGGTCAAAATGGAAAATAAAAAGAGTCTACACATTTACTCTTTTTATTTAACAAATAATTATGTACTGCAAAAATATAAGAAAATATTAAATATTGATTAGATAATTGAATTTAATTGTACCTACACTTTCAAATAAGTGTTTTTCAATATACTGTCTTAATCCTTTCTCTTATATAATAGTTGTCATCTGCATCTCTTCATTGAAGTATGTCTTCTGTATCTATACAATGTTTCCAATCTTGTGCTGTTGTTTACTGTTGTATTGTTACTCATTTATGGTGTGATCCGAATTGTATAAAAATTTTGTGTTTGCCATTGCATCTTTTTAAATATTAACTGATAACTCAATCTACACATATTCAAGAACCTTTGTTGTTGTAGCTTTGGTGAATGTGATGGTCTATTTTCAGCTAGGTTTTCAAGGTCACCCTCTATTCAGCTTAATCTAAAATCTTTATTTTTCTATTTTCCCTGAAGAACCATATTGTCTGAAAACAAAATCTTGTGTGAGGAGAAGTCTGCTAGATTCCAGCCCTGTCTTCCCATGGAAGGGTACGTGAAAGTGAGGCACGTGTTCCACTCTAATTCAGGGTTAAGTAGTAAAGATAGCCTGGTGAGGTTGTAGCGAGTCAGAAAACCACCAAGAAAGACAAGAAGGGATGTCGCTATGACCTTATGAATAGAACACAGGTGATCATGATGGAAATTTAGAGTTCTGCTCACAGGCTACAAAACTAGAACTTTCCTCCAGGGTAGGGGCTGTTATAAACTGCACAGACCTTCCAGAGTGCAAACCAAAAATCTCTCTCCTGTCTTTCCCTATCTCCATGTCAGGTACAAAATTTTGCTGGAGAAATGAGGCTGTGCCACTCACTCTGACTCACCGATTATATTTTTTGCATAGGCTCGAAAGGAAGTTCAGCACTTGCTTCAGATGGACTAAATAGTCACCACTTTTCCTCTCTTTGTACCCCACCATTTCAAAGGCATAAAATTAAATTTATTAATCATACCATTTTTGGGCCTTTATTTATTGTTTTTTACTATACTATTACTTCTTCATTATTTCTACCATGTACAAATTCCATCTTGAATCAGCTTTTCTAGGTTTGGCCCAAAAGAAGGTTAAGAAATAAATAAAAAACATCCTCATGATCTCATCTGCTATAACAGTTTTCTGCCATTTCACTCAGCTTCCCACACAGAGCTCAGAACTGCCCTAAATGTACTAAGTTGTTCCTGGGTTAGTACCTTCTCTTCTCACAGCTAAATAGCCCATATAGCTGATTTTTTTTCTTGTTCTATTTTCTCTTTGATGTTCTCAGTCAGGCAGACTATGACCTTCTGGAATTTTTAAAATTATATATTGCATAAATTAGTTTTTCTCTGGGATTTTCAATGTTTTTTCTCTAAGATAATCTTTTCTATCGATTTCCATTTTTTACAAGTACCACTATTTTCCTCTTCTTGCAATGACTGGTTATCATTGCAATATGTAATCACCACATACTTGGGAAAAGACAGTTTTTACCTTTATTATTCACTATGAATTTTGAACATCATTTTCATTCCTTAAAAGTCACTGTATGGATTGAGACATTGCAATTGTTTAATATGTTTCCTTCTGGACTCATCATTCATTATATAGGTTGATTGACTGTGGGTCAGTAGGCTATATTAGATTCTTCCTAGAAATTACTCTGACATAAGACCTTTTTGGTAGGTAATTGATTTAAGTATCAAACACCGAATTTTTATCAACAATTACAGTGGTGACACCCATTATTTTTCAGGCTTTAACAACATGGTGTGCAATTTTGCATGCCATATCATACTCATGCACAGTAACTGAAAGTGACAACTTGTCTTGCCTCAAAGAGATTGTTTTGTATCCCAACAAGGTGAAAAATAATAGCCAAAACTCAGATAACACACCACAAATGGATTGTATTTTCTCAGTTAGGTAGACTAAAGAGAGGAGTAGTACACCCTTATTAACTGTAGTAATCATATTAGTTGAAGAATGTTTCCATTTAGATAAGAACAATGCTTATAAAAATGCATGAAGATAAAAGAATGGAGTGCATTCTTCTCTACATAAAAAAGAATAGGTTTTAGTCCTCTCAAGTATATGGGAAATGATAATTTTCAGCAAAAAAAAAAAATCTTAAATTACCATAAAGAAATATATTGTGCAATACACAGCATAAATTACGAGGAATTACATGAAACATAAGTAACAACTTGAAAATACAATGCTAAAACATGAATATTTGTAACACATCTGTATGTACAAGAATAAGGTGAAAGACACCTTATTTTCCTGTGTTGTGATATTTTGAATCACATCTCAGCTTTAAGCACTTGAAGTCCATTACAAGAGTGCACAGAAGATTGCTTAATTTGTCAGTAAAGCAACGCACTTTCTGGCAAGAAGAGTGAGAACTGCTTGTTTGAAAAAAAACCCCTGAAAATCTTTATTGCACTTTATGGTGTAGGCAAAGTGTATTCTTTTGACAATAAGGGAAATTCAGTAAAGCTGACTTTAGAATATTCAGCAATTTACAAAATTTTACAGACCCTTTTGGCTTTAAATGTCTTAACTTCTATTTATAAATCAAGTTTATTTGCACACCTACTGATGAATAGGAATATAAAGTGCCTTAAGGCAATCAGAAATTAATACTGTTCTTTCCTCAAGGTTTATTTGAAAGTATTCTATATGTGTCAGGTTTCTGGGTTGCAGAAATGGCTCCTGAGATATTAAACGTCTCTTTTCTCATCCTCAAGCCCGAAGAAGCAGTTGAGAGTCTTTGGCTCTGGTTTTCAAGGTTGTTTATTTTTCCTTATCTATTGTATTCTTTCTCTGACCAGCGGAGGTCTTTCTGCCAGGTCAGTCCAAGGCACACTCCCTGCCCATGGGATGGTGTTAGTTTTTTATACTAAAATACTACGTGTACTTTATTTACAATTATTTTCCAATAACTGTCGTCTATGTTAGACAGTCAGTTTCTACTCTAAACCAATCAACAGTGCCACCATCACAGCAGGAACATGCAGCAAGCAAGAAGAAAGAAGCTCAAAAACCACGAGGATACTCCATGTTGTCTTCACTTACATACCATTCTAACAAACCCAAAGTCTACTTTTTTCACCCTGTGACAAACTAACTATTATTCTATTCAAAGGCTTGTGACTTGTAATTCTTCATGTAAAGCCGGTAATCATTTCCGTGGACTAAAATCCAAGTCACAGGTGGCTTTGACTCTGTGCCAGGGTCTCTGAACCTCCAGGGCTGTCAGAGAAATGTCCTGGGTTCCATATTAGCAGGCTTCCAGTTTTTACTGTCAAGTACTCTTTGGTGAGGGGCAATTTCATCAGTGCGAGGTACAGTGGGACAATCCCTGCCCTAGGCGTGCTGCCCACATTATTTCTGGTACAGGCCAGAATGCCATGGACCTTTTTGGCCACCTGGCCACACGCTGGCTCATGTTCAGCTGTTATTGACCAGCATCCTCTGGTCCTTTTCCATTGGTAGCTTTCCAATCTTCCCTGAATGCTGCATGAGGTTGTTGTGAACAAAGTGCAGGACCCAGCACTTGCTGAACCTCATGCCACTGTCCTTGACCCATCAAGCTGGACTGTCTACATTCCTCTGTAAAACTGCTAGGTTTTTAGTCAAGTGCGTTGATTAACCTACCTAATGAATAAATCTGGTCTTGCTAATAGAAAAATTCATGGCTTTTTTGTATGAAGATTGAAGGCAGGTGCCAAGAGGGTGATGCCCAACTCTTTTCAGTGGTGCCCAGAGATAGGATGAAAAGCAAGGGCCATAAATTAAAACATAAGAAGTATCACTTTAATATGAGGAAGAACTTTCTTACATTGAGGGCAGCAGAGCTTTGAAACTGGCTGCCCAGTGAGATTGTGGAGTCTCCCATTCCGGACATAAAACCTAAATATAATCTTGTGTCACCTGCTGTAGGCAACATTGCCCTGGCAGGAGGGTGGGACTGGATTTCCAGAAGTCTCTTCTGATCCTAACCTATCAGTGTTTCTGTAGATCTGTGACAATGACAACTTCCACACCTAGCACTCTGCACTGCAATGTGTTTTGACTTTCTAGAAGTATCTCTTAGGCCGATTAAAAGCAAGGAAACTCTGCTTAATGACTGCTTAATGAGTTTAGAAGGTCTGAGATACTTGTGAAGCTCTTCTTGTAATCTAGTTAGTTTACACTGCTACAGTGCTCGGAGGAACATAACCCCATTCTCCATGTTGCAGTACACTACATTCTAGGATGATGTCAATTTTCTAATTGTTGCCAGAGATCTAGGTGAAAATGCATTGTGTGATTGTGGGTGTGCGTGTGTGTGTGTGTGTGTGTGTGTGCATGTCACTTTTCAGGTGTACTGATCTTAGGCAAAATTAAATGGGTTCAGTAACACTAATATAAAGAAAATTTAGATATGTGGAACACAAAATTTTCAGGGCGGTACACACTGACTGATACATTTCAAAAGCAAATACCTTATTTTTGTGAATACCTTACTTTTTGTGGATCTGGGAACTCACACTCCCAAAAACCAACCCCAAGAAATTCCCCATATTTATATTTTTTACAGGCTCAGATGACTATCATCTCATCAAATGACTGCTTTTCTACAGGGTTTTTGTTTTATATTGAAGAAAGCTAGACCAAGCTTTTAAACAAAGTTTATCAAGGGCTATGAATCTAGCTGACAGCTGAGGAGCACACAGAAGCATAAAGCAAGTACTTAGACACCACAGAGGATATGTAGGTTAGCGATATTTCTGTTGTGGAAGAAAAATAAGTGTCCTATAAAATATTCCTTAAGATTTCTAGTGTTAAGCAGAGGGCAGACAAAAAGTACCATCAAATAAGTATCAGGGAATTGATGGTGCTCATGTAACATGTATTATTAGTTTCTGGAAACAAACAGCAAAGGAAAAGCATTTCTGGTTTATTTTTTTCAAAATTCATGTGCTCCAGTTGACAGGCAAGAAGTAAAGAGGTCATTGTAATAATGCAATAGTGTTTTGCCATTCTGCAGTTCTGGAGGCAGAAGCTTTTTAAAGAATCTATAGTGTTCTTTTCTACAGACTGAAAGCAAGGAGACAAATGTTTGGGTTGGGTTTTTTTTGTTTGTTTTGGGTTTTTAATTTGGTTTTGTTTGTATTTGTGTTTGTTTGGGTTTTTTTGTTTTTGCTTTTGTTTTTGTTTTCTTTTGCTCTTCATTTAAGACATCACAGAATTCTGGTCTCCTTTCTTTTTTTTCCTTACCCCTGAAGAGGGAAGAGAAAGGAAGGAAACAACCCACAATTCTGAGAAGAAGACATTCCAGGAAATCTTAGTTTCTGGCAGGAAAAGACATACCTTTTCCTTTTTTGAGGCACTAGCCATTCAGATTTGCTTTTAGCCAAGTAAAGGGCATCTCAAAAATGAAACAAGCTACAGAAGGATGTGGTAATATTGTCAGATCCTAAGAAGTAAATGCTACAATTATGCAGATTACAAATGAAATATAGTACATAGCCTTGTCTCCTCCATTTGTGGTGAGCAGCTCAGGAAGACTGGAATATAATAAAATAAAGTATTATGGCATAGGAAAAAACACCAAAACAAGTAAAAGGTTCAGAGAAAGAAGATTATAGTGCTAAGAAATTTTCTAATTGTGAAGCTTTTCTTAGTTTCCAGAGGGTAACCTTGCAGTCACCATCTCAGAGAAAAGCCAAAGAAAGTGTAGCAAAGCATTAGCAACCTCTTTGTTCTCCATTCCCCTTTATGCTAGTGTGTTATTTGGCAGGAATCCGCCTTTTGACAGTTCAAAATACACTCAAGTATTTTCCATCCATTTTTCTCTTCTTCTGACATACTGGCATTACTTTCAGGGTTACTAACAAATGAAAAGTTAACTTGATGATATGCTTATCATTTGTTTCTTATATATACTGTGATCCATTTGCTCTTCTGGGAAATGCTGAGGAGCTTAAGAAGGGTATAAAATTGCAAAAACAAAGTAATGTTTTTTTCCAATTACTGTATAAGTTTTCCACGTATGGTTCACTGCCTGTTTTTTTCAGGGTCTTCTTAAAATTGAAGGACAGGAGAAAAGAGAGACCAGAATTTGCTATTCAGTATCACATACTTTAAACTTTTCAAGAGGTTGTCTCACACTGCACCTCACTGGGAACTTTGATATGGTATACTGCTTCTGAACCTCAGCTAATCCATCACCTGGTGGCAGGCTGCACACAGTTAGCATTAAAAGAGAACTTCATCTGTCAGATTCAGATAAGAATCTATACCTATTTGTTCATTTTGTGAAACTTTAAAAGCAGGTATAAACAACTACTACAAGACATCACTGTAAAGACCGATGTTATTTGTCAGTGTACTACAGGGGATACCAATTCAGACTGACCACATCATTAGGTGTTATTGAACTGTTCCAGCACTTAAACAGTGGTACATCAAAATATGGTCTCGGCTCCTACAAAAGGTGTAGCCATGCCTCTCTTCTCTGTACTTAGAACATCTTAATTCTGTGCTAATGCTACAGGGAGGCCTATCAAATTAATGATGCCAGATAGCTTGACCATTGCTGCCAAGATTCATAAAAGTTCTGAATATGAAAAATGAGGATCCCCTTTCATTAAAGACAATTAAATACTTCAATACATGAAAGGAAAGCATTATTCATCACACTAATAAAATGTGTGATAAATTGTTAGCTTAGACAGCTCAAAAGAACTCAAAAGCTGAGATGTGATGCCATGCTTAGAGAGATCAAATATCTTCTGCAATGGTAACAGCTCCCATCTTTACTGACCAGAAAGCATATTCTAAAAATGGTGAGCTTAGTAGTCTTGAAATACATTCCTCAGAAGTTCCCCAAACTGCTGAAAATGTAGTGTAAATTGATTTTGATAGGAAATTCCATGTCTTTGGAGGTAAAACTCAAAAGAACTCAGCATCAAATTTGCATTAGCCCTGATTCATTCCTAAACACCAAATATGATTTATTTTCTAAATCCTTGATCTTCATCCTGCCTGTGGTATTGAAACAAAATAGGAAGAAAATACTCTATCAGAGTATTCATTATCTACCAGACCAGGAATCTGTGTTTGGTAGGAATCTACATTCTGAACGTTCAAATCCCCATTCTCAATTATTTTCCATCTATTTTTCTCATTTTCTGACATATTGGCATTCCTTTCAAGCTTTCCTACAGTGAAACATTAACTTGATATACTTATCATCTGTTTCTTATTTATACCATGATACATTTAGTCTGGAAAAATGCTGTGTATCAGAGAATTTTCATGCCTTCCTTAGATATGCAGGAGATTACATCAATTTATTTCTTCATATTGTATTTCATACAATATTATACATGAAATATCAAATAATTGTCAATGTATATATGAGAAATAAGTTTTATACAAGATTGATCACTGTTCTCTTATTTTCTAGAAAACTTTTGATCCTTTAAATATTCTAGTAATCTTAATTTTTTTATGCCTGTTCTAAATGCAAGGTTTAAAGTACCATGAAATTTAAATTTTAATTTTCTCCTTAACTGAAGTATTCTATACTTTTGAACTGTGGGCCAGGACTGATTAGTGCTAAAGGACTTCCTGTAACTCAGATTTTCCATCTCATTCTTCAATACAGCTGTATTTTCTGTGTGAACTAAAGGAAAAGTTTTAGGCACTGGATTACTAATCAGCACAGGCTGTAGGAGGCCTACTATTTTGAATTATGTAAAGACTGTCAGAATCCGAAACCATCTTGTGAACTGATATTAGAGGGGAGTAACAGGGTCATAGATTCTGCTGTACACAAATTAATCTGGTTTTGGTAGAAGGAGAAATTTTACAGGCAAGGTTTTAGGTAAAAACTGATTACTCATTAAGAGCATTCTGAAAAAGATAAAATACAATTTTACTTTTGTTGAAGTTCTATAGACTCTAAGGTCTGAGGAGTGCATATAAATCAAAGCATTATTTTGGATATTTGAGGAATCTGCTTAATGCCATTTACAGGCTTTGCTCTTTTTTTCTTTTTCTGTTTTTTAATTATTCTTTTCATGCTTTACTCTAAGAATCTTACAACAGCAGAGTGTGTATATTAAAATTATGAAATCTTCCATCTTCATGAGAGCCTAGTAATTTTTAAAATACAGTTTTAAAGCATTTACTACCACTATTTGTGCTATCATTCCCTGTTTTATATGCTAGGAAACAAGAAAATTTCCTAGCTATTGCAGCTGTCTTAACATCTTTGTTATGATGATGATGGAATCGTAGCTGCTAGGAGAAGGTCATTGAAAAGCATGTAATGTAACATTATAAATAATTGTAAAAGTTATCAAGGGGAAGAAAAAGGCAATGTATTTGAAACTTCTAAGATATATCATTAAAGAAAAATGTAAAGAATACAGCAGAAATAGAGGAAAAATTGTCACAAAGCTTAGTAAGTTTTGTAATTCCATGCATATGCAAGAATATTACCTTTAGATGGGTGTACTGTACAGAGGAGGCACTCTGACACTGCAGAAGATGGTACAGAAAGAATACTAGGATGGCCTTATTGCCTAAAAATACTAGCACTGCTGTGTGTCAGACCATGACATGACAGAATATATATAGACTACTGTTTTACAGGAAATAATAGTGGAGGAAAACATTCAGGTCTGCTCTTCACCCTAAAGCAACACTTAGCTGAATGCTGGTTGTAAATTTTTTACATGTGTTAGATATTACACTGTAAGCATTAAATAATCCTTGGTGCTACTCTTGTTTGGCAGTAGGGCCAACATTTTCTCTAGTAAATGATTGTGTTTGGGTATCTTTTATTATGTGTAGAAACTCTGAATTCAGTGTGTACATAGGATTACTTCAAGCTTTTTTATGTGAACAAGGCCTTGTAGCATTGAATCTAGCCTTAGAAATCTTACAATTCCTCATGCAGGAAATTAGTGACATAACCTGCTGGTCAGGAATTTACAAGACAGCTAGAGTTGTTAGGATGTCTTGATGACATAACGAGTCCTATCCCTATTTTTCTTTGTTTCTGCCTTCCAGCTTTGCTCTTTTTCTGTCTTTTTATCCTTTTGTAATATTTTTATCTTATATATTGGATATTTTATCTTATATATCGTTTACTCAATGGTTCCAGTCCCTTGTTTCTTCCCTGATGTTTCATGGTGTACTTGCGCAAAGCACAGTTTTTTCTTGAAGTAAACCCAAACTGAGATGCCATGGCTGTGGTCAGCAAAATTAACTTTTAGGCCCTGTCACCTGAACACTTGGCTCTCAGGGAAATAAAAAGTGGAAAATCAATCAATATGAGTTGACCCTGCAGATCTTCATCTCTAGGCCTTAGTTTGTTCCTTTTGCTCTCACCCTATAGTAATTAGCCAGACCACATTTCTGCCAACCAAATCTCCTGCTTCATGCTTAATCTGCTCCTTACAGTAATTCCAGGTAAAAATTGATGAAGTTGTTCCATTAATTATTGAACTGCTTGGTAACATTACCTTGCTTCATCTAATTGCACATTTGAAGCTCATGGCTTATGTCCAGGAGAAAAATCAGGTAATGTAAGTCACCACTTTCACTACTACAGACATACTTCTTTTTTCTCTGCAGTTTGCAGCTTATGCCAAAGCCATCTCAATATTAAGATATTTAATTATATGTTTAGGTCATTCTACTGCCAACTCAGCTGGCCTTTACATGACTTAGGATTTTTTTCATAAACAGTGATAATGAGAATTTCTGGCCTTCCTCCTTCTGATTTTAAATAATTCACATACATATGTTTTACCCTTCCTCGAATTTCATGCTGGCAATATGCCTAGTAGTTCTAAAGAGTCTGTATACTGATGTTTATCACAGGACACCATTGAGATCACAAAACAGAATGGATTGAATTTCATCACCAATTAATTTCAGAAAAAAGAAGATTGTCACAAGCAACACTTCAAGCAGAGGCACAAAGTATTTTCTGCAGCTAATTTTGATGTTAACACCTAGGGAAGCATATAGTTCTGCTTTTATAACCATTAATTATGTGCTGAAAATTTTCAGAGAATCTCTTTTTTTTTCCCCAATGTTTTCTTTGATTTGATTAAAGCATCATTTTGTAGTGAACATACCAAAAATTTTTGAGGAGCATATTTTATTGCCTAACTGGCACCCCCATCAAATCAAACAAACCAAACCAAAAAAACTCAAAATAATCATAGGCTTAAAACAGTTGGTTGTTCTGAAAACAAATGTGTTGATTTATTTTGTTCTTCTTTTTAGCATGAGATGTGTGGTGTGCTATTTCTAAATAAATAGTGCCATAAGACAAGCATATGTTGTTCTATATCATGCACTGCAGGTGCTGCAGTAGAGGGTTGCATAATGTGCCACCTGAAACCCAGAGAAGCAATTTTCTTTGAAACGCCAGATTGTGGAGGCCTAGCTCATGCTGATAAGCACCTACTGACGCAAGCAGTTCCATTAAAGCCCCTCCTTTCAACTAAGTGTGAACTTACATCACTAAGTTTTATAGGCCATCTCTGAGCTTCCAGTGTATTTTGGCATTAAAAATCACATACTGACTCATATATTTTTAGATTCTCTATCCATATAAACTAAGTAGAATATGGAAGTTGTTGGCAATAATTTAGGATTTAAAATGTTTCACATTACAATATTTATTAGATTAAACCTTTTAAGCGCGAAATCCAAAAGACCTCTGCTATAACTGCAGTCTTTTACCTATGCTAACATTGAACCTTAATGATACATAGGTCACTTTTGCAGTTAGTTGACAGGACAGAGGACTTACACATACTTGCCATTTATCAAGAAGAGCAGTCTTAGGCAGATAGTAACAGTATCTACTAGGGAAAGTAGGTAGGAAACTCATGGTGGTTTTCTGCCCCAGACATGTAATTCAAGTTTGTATTATAAAATACAATACTTCTCTATTTATAGAATGTGGAATTCTGCTGTGCTGCCTGTGATAAACTGTTTTAATCTGTACTGAAATGATTTCTGTTTAGCGCTTCCCAAGCCTGCTGCCTTCAGAATCTGAATTCCTTGTGATAGAGACCATTGCAAATTTATTTGGCACAACATGAAGTTTCTGCCTATACAAAAAAACCCGACATTCCAACAATACTGCTGAGGTACTTAGTTTTGCAAATCTTCTCACACTACCAATGTAGACAATTGTGGAAGAAACTAGACCTGATTTAGATAGAATTAGTAAGTTAGTTTTCAATTGCCTAGATTGAAAGCAGTTGTGGTGGCTTAACACCAGCTGCAAATCATCTCCCATCGCTCCCCTTCCCCCGACTCCTTCCAGTAAGAGAGGGAAAAAGGCAGAGACTATGGGTTGCGATAACAACTAAATGAAAGAAAAAAGCAGTGGAATAAGGTCACAGTCACAGCAGTTAACTAATAACAAAAGTATACAAAGAAAGAAGGTTCTTTACCCAAAAAAAGGTGTCCACCACCTTTACTTAGTTCCACATGGCTGCTGGGACAAAGACAAGATGGCAACCATTCCTCTGCTACGAGCTCCATGTGGTTTACCCAAAGAAAGGTTAGATGGAGGCTGTTCCTGAACTCTGCTGCACGGCTGCGAGGACAAAGGCAAGATGGGGGCAAAGGGGCTCTTGCAGATAGCAGTTCCCATCCCTGAGCCCCAGACAATGTAAAACAATGATGGAAAACTCCCCAAAAGCTCCATTGTCTGCATTGTGTCATCCACTTTTCCAAACCGCTGTGCTCAGTTGTGGTTCTAAGTATTTGGCTCAGTTCATCCCTTTGCACTTTGGTGTGCCCCTACTTCACTCCCCACAGCTGTTCCTGGTCCTCCACTTCTCCTTTTCTCCTCAAGTGCTTCAGCTCCACTGGCTGTGGGGCACACACATGGGAATTGGACACACCACCATCGTCTTTTTTTTTCCTTGAAGTGGGGCATGCAATTGGCTCAGGCTTGCCACTTCTTTTCTCAAAGCAGCATCTCAGGCTCATTGCTTCTTTCCTTCTTGAAAGCACAGCTTGAAGGAGCAGGAAGGGGACCAGCAATTGAGGCAGAAGTCTGGGTCTGCAAAGGCTGATCCTGACACGTTTCCACTTGAGAGAGGGAAGGAAAATTATGGATTTCTTGGGGTGCACTTGTGCTTTCTTCCTGAAACCATGACCCCCATCATTAATGTGGGTGGTATAGAATAACAACCTAGCCACACCCTGGTGCTAAGTTACTCCCCCTCCCTGAATCCTGGACAAAGGAACCACAGTTCTGGAAGCTGTTTTCAAGGAGAATGCACGACGTCAGCATGGAGGCATAATGATCTCAATCATAACAATCTCAAATGAGTCAAACAGTCTTAGGTCCAGTTCCTAAAGCTGTCAGTAATGTAAACATTACAGAGGAAATAAAGAAAAATTCCTCTAGATTTTTCTCATTGTGTTTCTAATGAAAGACCACTCCATATATGATCATCAAATGAAATTGTCCAAATGGAATGCATACCAAATATTTTATGCATTGCCTTAAGTGACATTGTATTGATTCTTGGATGATAATTGCAGTGTGCACACCTAGATTTTGATAATGGTTGTACAAAGACATCATTTTTCCATTGTTACATAAGGACTGAGTTACATGGTTTAGGGTAAATAGTTTACAAAAGATCTTATGCACATGCATTCATACTTATAGATGTAAAACACATAACATCCATGTAGTATGTGCACTGTATGTATATATGTATATATATATATACACAGACACATATATTTTACTGTTAGGGAACCTCCCTGTTGAAACATTTAGGAAACACTCTTCATCACTTCAGCTGGGACCAAAGTGCACATTCAGTCCACTCAGAGTCAAATCAGGTTTTCCCCTACAAAATAGCTTAAGCTGGGTGCCTCCAAGGAGAGATCCCAAACAAAGGATCTCCTGAGACTCATACACTGGCATTCTAAGCACAGGAATGTCTGGCGTCATTGGCTCCTGGTCTCCGAGTGGCCAGCCCCAGGTCCCTGGGCCCTTTTTTGTGAAAAGTATTGGCAGTTCATGACCTCTTGCCCCGGACTCAGACTCCTGCTTGGGCTCCTGCTCCACAGAACTCATCCTGCAGTGTACACTGCAGCTTGCACACTGAGCTACCTGCATTGAATGTACATAAGTATTTAGAAATATATATACATAACTATATATTAGATATACAAGCTAAATCTTAAGTATCCCTAATACTTAAGTATCCCTGACTGAAAGTTGGATGTGACTGCAAAAAAACAGGCTAAAACCATTAACTTCTTGCTTTTTGCAATATTTTATTGGCGGGTGACATGATGGAAATAGAAACATCCTATCCTAATCTTCTATCCTTGGTCTAAATATTTCCTACAAAATAAATTAAGGGTGTCATCATGAATATTATTCTCAGTACCACATTTACTTCCCAGCAGACAGCAGATGAGTGATTATTTCACTACTCTGCAGAGAATCACATAATTGTTTATGTTGGAAAAGACTTCTGAGATCATTGAGTCCAACCTTTGACTGATCACTACCTTTTCAACTTTACCACAGCAGTGCCACATACAGTTGTTTCTTGAATACCTCTGGGAATGGTGAATCTATCACCTCCCTGAGCAGTCCATTCCAATGTTTAATAGCCTTTTCTCTCTCTTTGTGTAGAAATTCCTCCTGATGGCCAACTTGATCCTGCCCTGGAACAGCTTGAGGTGTCGTCTTGTCAGTAGTTGCCTGGGAGAAGAGACCAACCCTCACCTGGCTACAACCTCTTTCAGGGAGTTGTAGAGAGTGATAGGGTGCCCTCTGATATATATTTTCTCCATGACAAACAACCCCATCTCCCTCAGCCACTCTTCATAGGACTCTTAATCCCCTCATCCAGATTATCAGTACACTTATTAAACAGAACTGGCCCCAGCACAGACCCCTGAGGGACACCCCTGGTGACTGTCCCCAGCTGGATGCAGCACCACTCACCACCACTCTCTGGGCCCGGCCATCCAGCCAGTTCCTGACCCAGCACAGAGTGCTCCTGTCCAAGCCATGGGCTGCAGCTTTTCCAGGAAGATGCTGTGGGAGACAGTGTCAAAGGCCTTCTGAAGTCCAAACAGAAAACATCCACAGCCTTTCCTGCATCCACCAGGCAGGTCACCTGGTCATAAAAGGAGATCAGATTGGTAAGGCTGGACCTGCCTTTCCTAAACCCATTCTGGCTGAGTCTGATCCCTTGGTTGCCCTGTATGTTCCATGTGATCATTCGCAAGATGATCTCCTCCATAACCTTGCCAGGTACTGAGATCAGGCTGACAGACCTGTAGTCCTCCTTCAAGGCCCTCCTTGTGCATAGGCATCACATCAGCCAGTTGTCTGGGACCTCACTCTTTAGCCAGGACTGATAATAAATTATGTAAAGAGGCTCAGCAAACTCTTTGACCAGCTCCCACCCACTATCCTTGGATGAATCCCATCTGGTTCCATAGATTTGTAACAGTCTAAATGGCACAGCAGGTCACTAACTATTTCCTCCTGGATTTTATGGGATCTGTTTTGCTTCCTGTCCTTGTCTACCAGCTAAGGAGGCCAGTTGCCCTTGAAAATAAACAATCTTTATATTAAAGACTAAAGAAAAGAAGGCATTAAGTACATCAGCCTTTTCTACTTTGCTAGCAATGTTCTCCACAGTTTCCAATAAAGAATGGAAATTTTCCTTGACTCTCCTTTTGTTATTAATATATTTATCAAAACACTTTTTATTGTCTTTTACAAAAGTGGCCAAATTGTGTTCTAGCTGAGATTTGACCTTTCAAATCTTTCCAAATGACCTAATCATTGTACTCTTCCTCAGTTGTCTGCCTCTCTTTCAAGGTCACAGACTCTCTTTTTTCCCCTGATTTGGGGTTCCTTGGAACTCTTTTTAGTTATTTTTGCCCCCCCACTGTATTATAAAATCAAGTAACCTGTGACTCTCTTGAAAAAAAAATTCTGCTGAAAGGAGAATGTAGCACTGTTTTATGTATGTGTCTGAGTGTTCTGTGCATCCTTACTCTCTGAGTGTCAAGAGTATGTGACTCTTTCCATCTGCAACATGCAGTCAAATCCCATTTTTATGAATTTCATAGCCTTTGAAAATGTTCAGAACATACCCTTACTTTGTCCCAACATGACATTAGGATGTGACAATCTCATTTGCATCTGAAGTTCCTAAGGGCAACTGCATTTTCTATTTTATGTATAGCCACAGTGACACTTGGGGAACTGGACATACTGTGAGGCTTGTTATATTCAAGGAGTTTGGCTGCCTAAAATCTGATGTAGCCCTTGTTGGAAATAAGTCTATCACAAAATTATTTTTCTGCTGTAAAAAAATAAAAAATTCAAAACATTGGTCAGTCATATTACCTTTATGTAGATTCCAGATGTAATGGTCTACCAGTAGAGTCTACATGCCTGTGGTTTTTTTGAGGACATGCCAAATCTGGCAGATGGTTGCTGGTGAGTCTGTGCACCTCCTCCCAGTAAACACATACAAAAGCACACAAACAATACATATATATGCACACACACTGATCAGCACTGACAGAAGCCATAGCACTCTTGCAGGCACACACAAAACAGTACTTATGACCTCATGCCATTTCCCTCTCTAGCTGGTCAAGATGAGGGCTGTTTAGTGGGAATACATATATGTATTATAAAAAAGCAATGTGATCCCTCCAGCAGCAGGGCTCAGGCACGGTCTGTCCTGTTGTCTCCCCTGGGTTTCAGTTCCCCCTGTGGCTGCTTCCTGGACATGCAAACACCAAGGACGCAGATATACCCTTGCCATTGTTATAGAATTCCATGAACAGACACACACACAAATGTGAAACTTGTGGCATCTGTGCTTAGGCATGAGGTCTGTCAGGGGGCTTCCCCTGGATCCTCTTGTCTGTCTGTCTGTCACACCCTTGCATGCACACTCACATACACGCATGCCCACACACTCACAGGTGAATCTTGCACATGACTGCACCTCCACAGTGCCTCAAGTGCTAGGCTTGGAACCCTCCTACCCTCAGGAGCCAAGCCCTCCAGATGCCTCCTGCTTGGAGATACCCACAAGCCTATCCTGCGGTATGTGCTCCCATCCTGTCAGGTCAGGCTACACATTTTCTGGTGATCACAGACTGGTACATGAAGCTGTGATGTCTCCAAGGCTGCCACCATGGGCACACAGACTCTGACCCACAGTCCCCTCCCACAGCCACATGAGACAAAGTTCCTTGCCTATGAAATAGAAGTGGAGATCAAAGAGAAGATAGGGTTGGATCACATGGGACAGGTGCTGGGCATGACCCCATGAACACACTGGCCATCTTCTGCTCACACCTTTCTGGCTCTTTGTATTACCTTTTAAACCTGTTTTCCTAGCTTTCTCTGCCTTAGTTGACACAGATCCTCAAATCTCCTTCCTCTGGTCCTGCCATTGCACATCCCCATAAGTCTTGTGCTCCTGCACCCCATGAACTACCCTCCAACACATGGGTAGTGATGTTTCAGTTTGTGGGGAGATCTGGAGACCCCCCCAACCTCACAGTGCTGGATGTAACCTGGTCCAGGAACTAACATTCCTGGGACTTCCTAGGGAGGTGCCTGGTGGCTGCTGGAGGTGATATCCTGGGAACCAATACACCCTATCCCTAACCCGTGATGTCTCTGGGATCCTTTTCACTGGTGGAATTGGTATTATATGGCTTTCTTAATTGCTTTTTGTTCTTTGTGCTCCTCTTTTTTCATGGATGTATGCTGTTTTATCACATAACCTAAATAGTTTTACCAGTATAAATCAGAAATTTTCACAGAATCTCAGATTAGTCTGAGCTTGGGGGGGACCCAGAAGGATCATGTTGTGTCCCTGTGCAATAACATTTAATTTAAATGCAAAGTGCTGTGTAGTTCAAACATCAAAATGATATTTGAAGATAAAATATTGGGAGTTTTACAATATGTCTACATTGCATATGGCTTCACTTGGTATAACAGAATATGTCATCTACATTGTAAAGATATTTTAGAATCATGAATTCATATGCTACACCAAAATTAAGTCTAGCTTTGACTATCTAGGAGTGTAATGGTCTGACTTCTGAAATTTTTAATCTTTAAAAAAATCTACTCTAATTAGAATACGTCCAAATAATACTGAAAACCTGGTTATGGTTTTAGGTACATGAAAGTCAACATACAAAAACACTTCATCTAAGATTAATCACCACAATTCTGTTGCATTTCTGCAGCTTTAAAGCTTCCCTGTTACCACACTATTCTTCAACCCTAGCAAATTAAAATAAAATTAAATTTAGTTAATTCAAATACTCTTTACTTCAAATAGTCCTTGGTGGGTGGCTGCGATTTATTGACTCCTTTGAAAAAGTCAGAAGCCCAGATTAGTTCCTTGAAGACACCAAGAGCTCATCAGTTGCTGTGAGTTGTTCTATCCTGTCAGCAGCTTGAGCTTCTTCCTGACTCTCCTGAATGGCAGCTCATAGCCCCATGCTAGCAGGAGTGAGAGAAGAGTGTTGCATGTTTTGAGAAGTGTGTTGCATATTTCTTCTAAGCTTATTTATGCTAATGCACAGGTTATGGTTTCTTTCCTTTCCCCCAACACACATTTGCACATGCACATTTTCCACAGTCTTCTCACTTTCCTCCAACACTTATTGAAGAAACAGGATCACAGTGCTGTGGAGGATTGAGTGAAACATCAAAAATCTGATTTTGAGAAACCTACTTTAACCTCATGTGTTTTGTTATGTTTCTGTGATTGAAGAAAACAAAAACAAAAATACAAAAAATTCAAGGGTTTTTTTTTAAAAGGGCCCAGACTTTGGCATCATTTTTTCTTGATGGAATTTAAGGGCAAATGGCACAACCTACTTAAATGTTCTGACAATGGCCATTGTACTTATGGAACAGTTAACAGCTGCATAAGATGAATAATTGGAAAGAAATGCTCCTGCTGACCTAACTTCTCAATAGATCAGATCATTGTCTGGCTTTGGTACGTGCTAGGTAGATCCAGAGGAAGGTAGTTTGCTTACAGAAAAGCAGTTAACTTTTGGGGTTGTAAATATACTTCACAGTAAAGAAGTTATTGTAATACAGATATTCTTTTTCTTTCTAATTGCATTGATGAGGTGTAAAGAGGAAAATTAAAATTAATCCTTGTAAATGATCAATCTGGACACAGCTAGGTATCAAATGTACAAAACCTAAAGATATATTATTTCAGGAGTATTATTCCATGTTTTTAATTTACAATAATTTAGAAGTTTGTGGTGCATGGTCTGTTTAAGTAGAAGCTAAAACGTTTATAATGACATAACAGTTTTGATAAAAACAGCAGAAACCAACTAATTATTACACCTTCAGCTGGTTCTCCGATAGCCCGTGATGTTTAAATGCTGATTTAACAGAAGCATCCATTTTGCACAGAGACATTTTAGTTTCTCATATGAACAGTGCCTCAAATTATGCCCTGTTTTCTTCAACATCGTGCACAAATTACAAGGTGTAACCACTGCTATTGTCACGTTTCTGAGGAAATGTTTTTATAATGTTCGTATGTAGACTCATATATATACATATATTACTCATGAACATAAAAACAGAAGCTGCTTCTGCAGCTAACAGTGGCTGTGGCTGGTATAAACAAATTCTTGTTTCCTGATGTGGAGGAGAGACCTGAAAGGAATGTATCTGAGCTAGAAATTTTCAGACGTGCTGTATTTTAGCACCAAAGTTCTCAACAGTATATCTACACTTACGCCAGTGCATAAAATGCTGTGAAAAATGGTGTCAATTCCCAGTAAATACTGTGAATGACACTCAGGTATACTTAGGAATTTGTGCTAAAATCATGTCTTAATAACATTTTGTATTAAACATTTAAAATTCCCCCTCTTATGACATCAAAGTCCATTCATTAAGACACGTTCTTGGTTGAAGTTTTATATTATATTCGAAGATTTCATGCCTTCAGCAAAATACAAGACATACCCATTGGTTCCACTTTATTGTGACAGGTTATTGGGAAATTATCTAATGAGAAGTTTAGTATGTGTGTTGTACATATGCCTTCTCTCATTTGTATCACTTTTGCGGAAATATATTTTCAGCTGTTGCTCCCTCAATGTCTGTACATAAAAACTTTTCTTTTCTTTTACTTGAATTAAGATACTTCAGTTTTTTAACTTTGTCTAGGCTTAATGTACTCTCTGTGACAATGAAGCATTTATGAAAAGTGACATCTAATTGAGGTGTTCACTGTATCTTGTCCATAAATCACATCTTCACTTTTCTTACCAAAGTGACCCTGAGTTATAACCTTTTTAACCTACTGACATTGCTATGAGAGACATTTTGGTATTTGACATAGGAAATGCCATCATGATTGTCAATGCTGTCATGGCTGCAACTTTTTTTTTGTGTAAGAAAAGTTAATCTTCTGGAAAAATTGAGCAGCTTATGGGAAAAAAGGAAGAAAACATACAAATGCTTTAATCTATTTTATTTTTTCATGAAACATCTTGCAGATACAGCTTTCCCTAGTAATCTACTGTCTCCATTTATGCAAGTAATATTTTTTTTCCATTATATATATACTGTATACCCCAGGGAAGGTAGAGGAGGGGACTCCAGAAAGCAGGTAGCTCCTAAGAAAAGTACAGGAATGTTTTCAAATTATCTGTGCCAGAGCCTTGTTTACATCAACAACCCCCACATTGTCCTCCAAACACTGAGGGTGTGACTACCTAAACTTAAGGTCACCTCTGATACAGTGAAGCTTGTTAATTTTGGATGAGACTTCTTTCAGAACAGTGGAGTTATGAGACAGAGCTGTGTGATAAGTCTTCCCTGGGACTTGAGAGTTGCTTTGAGGCCCAGAGCCTTGCCTGTTGTCTGTGCCCCAGCCATCAGCCAGCCACTGTCTGGCTGTGCACCAGACACCCTTAGTCAGACCTTGGACCTGTCTGATGGCTGCAGTCTGCCCTGGACCTGCTTGCTGTGTTCTGGGGCAGCATCTATGTTGAGGCAGGGGGCTGAGACTGAGCCCCAATTTCCAGTGCAGCGCTCAAAGAAAATGGCTGAAAATCCTGTCTGGCTGAGAAAAACTTAGAAAAATTCTGCTTAAAGAAAATAGCTTTGAAGGGGTATATACTGGAAACCATGTCAAAGATATAGAAGTTACAGACAAATGTAATTGATGAAAAAAAAAAAAAATTTATGAAAATAATAATTCTTTGTTTGCTCTGGAATTGATTGATACTGTTTTCTAACATGAGACAACAACTGAACGTCCATATTTGAAACAATGAATGTCCCAGTTGTTCCTTGGGATCTGATTTGTCTTCTTATCTATCCTGTCTTCCAATCTGTGATCTGTGTTGCTTCTTTATCACTTACAAACCCATGTCTGTCAAAACAGTCATAGCCTGGAAATTTGAAACAGTAGGTCTTCTCTAATGAAGTCCATTTTGATGGAGATAGCACAACAAACACACAAACAGCTGAAC
Source organism: Polioptila caerulea (assembly GCA_013397295.1). Classification (NCBI taxonomy): domain Eukaryota; kingdom Metazoa; phylum Chordata; class Aves; order Passeriformes; family Certhiidae; genus Polioptila; species Polioptila caerulea. The sequence goes on from VYXF01004997.1 coordinate 244,362, forward strand.
TGGCTCATCAGAGTCTGTTATTTTGTCTCAGAAATGAAATTCTTTTACAGAGTTAAGATTTTACACAAGTGTCCAATGAAAATTTGATAGAGAAATCCAGTGGAGAAAGAAAGTACAGAAAGTGAACAGGAATACTTAAGGAGAGAGAACAGAGAAATTTGTATGCTACAAATAATGAGCTGGAAACAGTGTGGGTGTATTCAGGAACCTCATTCAATAAATATCATTGTTTTATAGTGCTGTAATCATCCTCTCTTGAAAACACAAAAAACACTTGATGGGTTGCAACTAATCAAGGTTACAGGAAAGATATGCTGAAATTTAAAAGAACAGATTTTAGGTCCACGAGAAAATACTTATTAAAAAAGGTTAAAGTTAAGGCAGAAAATCTTAAGACATAGGCTATATAGCCTGTAGGCTATTCCTGGACACGTTTCTCAAGAAATGAATCATTTGCATACTAGGGATAAGAATATCTTGAAATAAAATAGTGATACTAAAGCTTCCATGACAAAGCCAAACATATTGTGAGACAGAAAACCCCTGACCATTGAGAAGTGTTATTTTCTTGAAAAAACTGGAAGGCAAACTATACAAACTAAAACTTAATTCTTAAATATTAAAATAAAATACATTGAAAAGAATAATCTGAATTTCAAGATTAATCAGAAATTTTATGTGTTGATAAATTCTAAAATTATCTATATTTTTATAAAATTAATTTGTTTCATTTTCTTCTGTGCCACCTTCTGGCCTCAATATCTTTCTTTTTCTTTTTTCATAAAAAATACTGGAAATATCCACACATCATAGAATACATATTTGAAACTAATAATAATTTTTTATTAAAATTTAAATTTTTACAGGGCAACATTTAATGTCATTTGAAGTGACTACACAAAAGTGTTGCTGTCATCTTTTAAGTCAATACTGCAGTATATCTTCACTACCTCTGTGAAATACTGCTCCTGTTTTGTACTTTATTGGCACTATGAAGACTTGGCACTTTGCTGTGATAGGTAAGTTGATACCAGAAAAAAAAAAAAAAGAGCAAGATAAATCAGAGTATGAACACTGAAAAAAATTATCACATGCTGCAGTTGTATTTCCACACTTGAATTTTATTTGCAAAAGAAACGAAAGCACCCTGATGAAATCCACAAGTTTCTGCTGTGCTCCTTCTGTCTTTAGTGGAAATCAATTAAACACAGAAGCTGAATATACTTTCACACAGAGAAACATGATGAGATAATGCTGAAGTGAAAGGTTTTTCAGTAGTAAGGAACCTTTGCCATGTGAGACTTTTATTAGACATGTGTAAGATTTAATGCTTTTAATAGCAGCTTATATTGCAAAACATTTGTGAAATCTTCATCCCTTTCTCTACTAGCAGCAACATCACAGAAGAAAATGCTTTCTGTGAAACAAGAAAAACTGTAATATTATGTTTCATGGAAATATGTTAAGTGGAAGAATATTTTGCTATGATTCACAAAACTAAAAGGTCTTGATATCTCCCAAAGTTCAAAATCTACAAATTTGATACCCACAACTGAAAGCAATACCTCTTTTTAGTCAGGATAGAGTAATACAACTCCAAGTATAGAGTAACACAGTCTGAGGAAGTAATTTATCTTTGTCAGATATCTACATCAGGATTAAATGAATTGCAGTCCTGAAGTGCCTGTTTCTCTTTATTGCCAATAAATGGACTTTAGATCACTAACTAGAAGAGAACACATGAAAAGCCCATTTCTCTCTATTGATTTTAAAGAGAGCCTACATGACTGTTTTCTTCAATAATTTCAAATCTAAATTATTGAGAGCAAGGAATTAGTAAGTGAAGCTGAGTCAGTATTCATTTCAGTAGATTGGAGTTAAAAAATCCTTTGGGAAAAAATCCTAAGAGCAATTCCTGGAATACACCTAGTCAGTTTTGCAAATCAGCGCAAAATGGAAACTTCTTTGGGATTTCCTTCTTTTGCTTTCTTGAAGCCTGAAATGACCTGATTTACTTAATTGCTGTCTTAGCAGATAGGAATTCAAGCCACAAAAAATTCTTCAAGAATGAATAGCAGAATTTCAGCTGTGTAATTATCCTCCTTGCTAAAATCTCTTCTCAGTAAGAAGATATTAAAAAAAAAAAAACAACCAACATATATTAGTTTTTTAAGGTATATATTTAACAAATGAAGAGTCAAAGAGAAACAAGGAGAGATAAAGAATAAGAGAAGGCCCAAAGAAGCTTCCTTTGTGGAAACTTCCATAAGTTGTGTCGATGCTTCCTAGATTGTTTGCTCAGAATAGGCAGAACAGAAACCTCTTATTAATGCCTTAGGGTGCTAAAGTAATGTAAGAAGAACAATGAAATACACACCATATCTTTTACCTTTTTTTTCTCACTGATGTCATCTGTCTTTTTTCTTCTCATTTTCAATTTGAAGGTAAAAGTCTACTGTTAAATGACACCTTCTGATCTGCAACACAGAAGCCCAGAGGGACTT
>VYXF01004997.1:263543-296541 GCA_013397295.1 Polioptila caerulea
TTTTTTTTTTTTTAATATTGAGGAAGGCCAAAGATAGGGAGATTGTCCAGAGAGGTTGTAGAATCTCCATTCTTTAGAGATATTAAAACCTTCCTGAATATGGTACTGAGAAACCAAGCTATAAACAAGAGTGTTACTAGACCATTAACCCCCCTCTGGTTCTGTGACTTTGAAATGTCAATAAGGCCAACTGGAAAGATTTAAGTACTCTAGTACATTTGTTGGTATTCAGCAAAGTTTCATTGCTGAAACATGTTCTCATAAATATGCAGACTGATATGTGAACACAGAATGATGTCACAATTTTACAGATTATGAAAATTTCCTGGTGGCAAGTATGAGGAACTGAATAAGAAACTTATAAATTGTACCATTTCAAAAAAAGTGCTTTGAATAATTTATACATGTTTACTTATCTCTCAATGTTTTTGGTGGTGGGGAACTGGATGTGCAACTGATGAAAAGGTAATTTCTTTTTGGTAAGGAATTTTTGTTTTTCTATCATGGCTAAGAATCTGGTCTGTTATGCCTTCTTGTTTGTTAATTTAGATTTTTATTTTACTCTTCTTTTCTCTTTTACCTTATATTTTATTACAATTCTGCATAACTTTTCACAGACAATATGAACGCTATGTCTCTCTCCTGACATGTTCATTGAGATCTCCACTAAGCAATCACTCAATGTCTGAAGAGACTATATATATGAAATTGAAAAGGATCAAAATGTTTTCATACTCCATGTAAAATATTGATAAAGGTAGGAGTTAATGTGTCCTTGAAAGAATAGGTACTGAATAGTGGCTACTCAGTTAGTACTCTCCAAAGAAAGAGCAGAAAGGGTATTCAGATAGAAAGCAGAACAGAGGAGCCAGCCAAGATTCTTATGGTCATGGTATTTGCTGTTACTTCAACTCTTCAGGACAGGCCCTGTGGGAGCATGTGTGGGAAATACACAGAAAAAATCCTGAAGGGCAGTGTTTTCTGTAGTATTGCTCAATATTCTAGCAGTCTTTCTGTCCTTTTAACATTTCCATTTATAACAAAGTACTTAATTTCATCTTTTAAAGAAGTATTAATAAATTTAAATTTAAAATGTTTGAAAAAAATCTTGGAAGCAAGAGGTGTTTTCAATGCTAAATGCATAATCTTTTGTTCTAAATATTTAGTGATAGTATTTTAATTTTATGTTGCTAAAACCTACTTGACCAAATGTATTTACTTTTCCAAATATGAATTTCAATGAAAAATTTCTGGCTAGTTAAAAAATATTATAAATAACCTTGAATATCTTTCAAGAGTGAGAGCCTGAATGTCTAGAGAATTATATATCCTTAGATCTAAAAAGGAATTTATTTATGCTACACAGATCTGCATAGATCTGCATGTGATTTTCACATGTTTTGCTCCAATATTTCCATAATGTTTTGTTTTATATTGTCTTTTCTAAAATACATGTAAGTGCCTGCTTTATATTTCACTTAACAGTCCTATGGAACAGCTAGATACATAAGGGTCTTCAGTTTTGAGTTTCAAATGACTGAAAATGCTCGAACTATCTGGGCAAAAGTCAAAGAGCCAAGAAACTGAAATATCTTTTCCCTTATACAATAACAAAAAAAAAAAAAGAAAGGGACATGATCATCTCAGGAAAACTCGTCTTATAACATGTATATTCTCAGGAACCCAGCATGAGAAATGTTTTGTGTAGCATCTTTGTAATCTGGTTTTTTTAGTAAGACATTTCAATCATGGAGAATTCTGTGGAGTGGATCAGAGCTATACATTGTCATTGGAAGGGACTGACTAATCCTTCTTCCTTGAAAAGAGAATCAGCTTACAAAGTCATTTTTTCCCCTTAACGGAGATGTCACATGAAACGTGGAGAGAAAAGCACCATTTGACTAGGAAGTGAGAGTCACACTTCTGAACTGCCATTCTGTGACAATTATTAAAAGATCCTTTCTTGTTCTAAAGACTCCTTTTTTTGAATTGTACGGCTTGATGTTCAACACTTTAAATTTCACCTTTTAAACTTGAAAAATGTGAAAATAACACCAGTTCAGAAGAACAAAGTTCTTCTGAAGTCTACAGATGAGCTGTAGAGATGATTTGGAGATCTACAAATGAGATTGTTTTTGTCTAAAAAAAAGGTGTGAGAGAGAACTGTAAAACAAAAAATAAGATAGACTGTAGAATTCTAGGCTGTATTCAAAGGAGAGATTTGCTTTTCCATATTAACCAATGTTTCATACTCTAATAGATTTATTTTTTTTTCAGCAGAAGTATATTTAGAAAGGTACTACATAGTGTCCTACTTTTAAATTCATCATTGTTTTGTTTAAAGGTAATCTCATATTCAGAAAATAAAGATTAAGTATGGGATAAACTTAAGTTCTTTAGGAAAGAAATACATTGCCTCTGATCAGAACTGTTGGATAATGTGACTATATGCAGCAATTCAAATTGGAATGTAGACATTTTGAAGGTATTTTTGGTGTATATTTTCCTATTTAGCTTTGATTAAAAGACACTCAAAAACCCCAAATAACACATTCTTATAATAATTTCTGTAGTAGGACTCTTTCTATAAAACTGATGATGAATAACAGCCAATTGCATATTGGTGCTGCTTCTCCAAATCTACAGTTCTATAACCATAATACAGTAAAGGTGGGTTTTTATAATTTATACTGATAAACTTGTACAAACACAAATACAGACTAATGCAACCTGGATCGTAGATTACAGAGGGAGTACAACAGTATAACTGTAAAGTCCAAAGACTCTTCATATTTCTCTAAATAAACTGCTAGAATGTCAATGGCAAACCTGGTAAGAAGTGCAAAAGTAAATTAAAAACCTCCAATTCACCTTACTGAAAATCAAGTTATTTTCTGCTGTTCTTGACTACTTATCCCTACTAATTGCCTGGAGTAATCATCATTGTAAGGCTTAAAAGAGTCGACAACAAACAAGTGTCAAAAATTTCCTTTGAAATTACTGGTTGTGAAATAGTTTTAAAGAGACCTCATTCTTCTGTGAACGACTCATGGTCAGTAGGATGCACTTTTCATTCAACTTCTTTGTGTGTGAGTTTTGGTGGGTTTTAGAGTTTTTCTGTCAGTTGGTTGTGGGGTTTTCAGTGGGGAAGGGGAAGATTATTCTTTTTGTTGTTGTTTTTGTTGGAGACTTTTTTGTGCCAAATTTGTGTCTCCCATTGCACAAATATTTCCAGTTTTATACATCATGCTGGCACTTATTTTTCAGTTTCTCTATTATTAGTGGCCTTAATTTAAACCACGTTTTTAAAGTCAAAAGTTGCTTTCCATGGTCCTGATTTAATTTTCATTAGAATACAACAGCATAATTTTTCTTTTCTGCACTTCATTGACTTACAAATAATGACAGAGGCAATTTGAATTATTTTCTTCCTGCATTCAGTGGGATTCTGCACATTTTAGATATGATCATTTAAAGGAGGAATTTTTGAAATAACTGTTTGTGAGAGGTTCTTAGAAAATGTCTGAAAGTGACTAGAGAATACATAGCATTCATGACAGCTACTTCTGCTCTGGTTTTTAAGAAAAGGTCACCTTAGTTGAATCCTACATTAAATAAAACTTCTAGCTAATGAGCATCTGCAAACTTGTCCTTTTTTATTCGATTAGAATTTTCATCCACTGGTCAGCAGCTATGTATGAATTCCTACAGGTATTTTGTAAAATCTTTCAGTAAAATCAATTACTTATGTGATTTCATGTGAACTAGCTCCCGTGAACAGTTTGTGTATCTGAAGTAGCTTTAATAATCTGTCTTGGGAAAACTCTAATTGGTTTTGAAAATATAAGAATGAAGTCAACATTTATGTTTCTATCTACTGTAGTGCATTTAATTTCACATCCTTTTATTATGATCTGCATAGCTAGGACAAAGTAGAAATGCCTGCTTTTATATTTATGTCTGCTGAAAGAAGTCAGTGGAGTATAGCCAGTGTAGGCTTTTGAAGCTGAGTTCTTGCCTTGCTTTATTTTCCAATCTTTTTCCCTTAAGGCCATAGATCTGTTGTTTAATTGAAAATGTATAACTACTGTCTTTTCTATGCTCAAATGCAGTTTTCTAGCAAACTATGCTGTCTTAAGAGGCATCTTAAAAATCCAAGGGGAAATAAGAATATTTTCCCCAAGGGTTTCAAGGAGCATCAGAATGTAGATATTTTGTAAATTTAGAGATGAGAATACTGGTATACTCTATTGTGACATAAAGGCACTAATTGCAGAAGGATTGCTGTCGCTAGTAGTTTGAATTACCTAGGAATTAAAAGAAAACGTCAAGGGACAAAAGAGAATGCTTTCAGTACTTGAGATGTTGACCACTACTGAGATACTATAAAACTGACTGGATGGCGAAGAAAGAGAATTAGCATGAATTGGTGAATGCCTGGATAAAAGGGAACAAAATGAGAAGGAAGCGAAAGTGACAAGAATGTTTCAAACAGTAATCTGAAAAGATATTTATGAGATGGCTGGATCAAGTGTACTTGAGGATGAACTGACCAGAAAATGCAGCCACAGTTCCAGAGTATCTGCAAATGGTTAGTGTTTTTGCATATAGATTTTTTTTTTTTTTATTTTAACAAAGATTTCATCCATGAAGCTGCAAGTATAATGATTTAGCCAGAGTAATTTACAATAAGTTTTTGGTGCTATTTCCACAAATTCTGCATGGAAGTAAAACTTATATTTTTCATATTATCCTCAGACTTCAAATAATTCCTAACTAGGAAGTACTAATTGTTTCAGATTTGGAAACAGTGACAGAATATCAACCAAAACAATACTGTGTCACCAGATAGACATAATCAATGTGTTTAAAAATGAGAAACATTATCAGTACTTTCAGATTTATTTGCACTATGAAAAACCATGTTTCCAATGGACATTGATATTCAGAATAGCATTTAATGAAGTGTTCAAGCTAATAGGTAGTGACATCCTACAATATGTACCAGTTTCACCTAATTTTAGATGTAATATGGTTTATGGTTTTGTTTTACTGTTCAAATGGCAAAGCTAATGGAGGTTAATAGCATTCAGTTAAGGTCAAGAGGGACAGATTTTATTCATTAAAGGTCAGAAGTCACTAGCACAAGTTTATGGAAGACAATAATTTTCTTTACGGAAACAATTTTTCATTAAAAAAAAAAGTAAAAAAGAAAAAAGTTTGCCTTTTCAAGATAGAAATGTGTTACTGTAAGTGCAAGAAACAGTCAAAAGCTGAAAGGTTTTTGATCAGATTGGATCATCCAAACTGAAAACATGAAGCTTCCAAATTAATTTCTCTTTGCAGTAAATTCCCTGAAAGCAGTTTTTGGCATTCAATGAAATTTCTGGGTTTAATGTATTTAGTTCAAAAACAGTGCATTGAAAGACTAATTCTAATTGCAGAAAAAAAGTGTCACAGAAGTAACTATAGAGTTCAAAGCTGAATGTGAGATGTAGACTTATCAAAGAAAATTAGAATCAACTGAAGATTTTCAGCAGCATGGAAAGATGTATGTCAAAAAGAAATTCATAGAATCATACAAAGCTTTTCGAGTTGAAAAGGGTCATCAAAAATCATTTAATCCTATCTGCTGCCGCTATCATGGACACCTTTCTGCTATCATCCTATTTGCTGACACTATCATGGACACCTATCTGCTGCCACCTATCATGGACCAGTTTACCCAAAGACCCTTCCAACCTTGTCTTGAACATTTCCAGTTGTGGCATATTACTGTGTCTCACCACTGTTATCATAGAGTATTTCTTTCTTAGGTTTAATCTAAATCTACTTTCTTACAAATTTAAACCTACTGTGCATTGTCTTGTCACTACAAGTCATGCTAAAAAGTGTCTCTTTGTCTTTTTTATAAGATCTCCTTGGGAAATGGAAGGCCTCAGTAATTTGTCCCTGGATATTTCTTTTCTTTAGGCTGAATAGCTCCAATGCTCTCAGCCTTTCTTCATAGGAGGCTCATGGTTCTACTCTGGACCATTTCTGACAGGCCAAAATCCTTCATGTGTTGAGGACTGCAGAGATGGATACAGTTCTCCAGTTTGGGGCCAGTTTGCTCTAAGATTATATAATATCTTGGAAAGAATGATGACTTTTCTCAAGAACAAAAATATTATTTACTTTCTATAGATGAATAATTGTCAGTGTTCTTCTTCACACTGGGAACTGACAAGTACAGCAACTTTTCAAGGTTGCTATAGTTTATATTTCACATATTTTCTTATTCTGTTTTCTTATTCTGCTTTGTGATTTTTAAGTCTACTAATCTTATTCCCTACAAAAAAAAAAAAAAGAGAACTTTCAATATCATTAATTGTATTAAATCTTCATGTGATTAATCATGTTTCCTTTAAAATTAAGAATAACTTATTTAAAAGAATTATATCAAAGATATCTTAGAAATAATCTGAGTTATGTTTGTGTGGTGAGTTTTTTTAGCTACAAGTATGACTTCTAAAAGCTTCTCACATCAGAGCCAATCTTAGCTGGCTCTGAGATGAACTGGTGACTGGTCCCAGGGTTGAGCCCATCAGCAGTGGAAGCAGGTACTCTGTGATAAAGTAGTTTAGAAAATGGGAAAATACCTGTATAACTTCCACTAGAAAAAAGAGGAGTGAGAATTTGTGACAGAAACATCTCTGTCAACACCAAGGCCAGTGCAGAAGGAGGGACGGGAGATGCTCCAGGCACCAGAGCTGAGGTTCCACTGCAGCCCGTGGTGCAGCCCATGGTGAGGCAGCTGTGCCCCTGCAGCCCAGGGAGGATCACAGGGATGCAGAGATCCACCTGCAGGCCCTGGAGGAGCTGACATAGCATATGGATGCCCAAAGGAGACTGTGACTCTTGGGAAGCCTATGATGGAATAGGGTCTTGGCAGAGGTCGTGGGCCTGAGGAGAGATGAGCCCAGGTTGGAGCAGGTTTGCTGGAAGGACCTGTGATTCCACAGGGGACCCACGCTGGAGCAGCCTGTGCCTAAAGGGACCCACAATGGAGTAGCTAGTGGAGAACTGCAGGCACGTGGGAATGACCAATACTGAAGACATTCACAGAGTAGTCTCTGCTGTGGGAGGGGGCCCACGCTGAAGCAGAAGAAGAATGTGAGGAGGAATGAACATCAGAGGTAATGCATGATGAATTGACCATAACCCTCATACACTTTACCCCAGCGCAACCCAGGGCGAGGAGGGAGACAAAACAAGGAAGGAAAATGTGTCAGGGAAGAGGGGAGGGGTCTGGGGAAGGTGTTTTTAAGATTTGGGCTCATAATCCTACTCTGAATCTGACTGGCAGTAAATCAATTACCCCAAGATGATAATTGGTGAATGATCTCCCTGCCCGTATCTTGACCCATGAACCTTTCTTTGAATTTTTCTCTCCACTCCAGCTGAGGAGGTAGATTAACTGTGTTCCTTGGTGTGTACCTGGTGTCCACCGGGGTCAATCCACCATATAATCATACTCCATAACATCATTTTCGTTGTACAACAGTACAGAAAAATGCGCATGCCTCCAGTTGCAAATTTCTTTGCAAGATACCTGTGGAAGTAAGTTCAACATTTATTTGTTTGAGACAGAGTTGAAAACCAATCATGTTCAGCAGTCAAATGCACAGAAATAATAATAATTAAAAAAACATACCTTAGGAGTTAGCTTTAGATTCCCTTTTTACATAAAGAACTTTTTGTCCCGTCTTGGTAAAGAATTCACTGACATTTCAAGATCGAAACCACATATTTTTTAAAAGTGGTTTGAGATAGGCTACCTGTTTTTTCATATATGATACAACACTTATTTTTCTTTAATCCAAATTAAAGATCACATGCCTTAAAACTGAATGATGAAGTACTACTACCTCTCAAAGTTAAAAGTCTTTAAATACTACTGTCTGAACAAAAGGACTGCAGTTAATCATTATGTACTCCGAGTACTGTAGTGAATTCTCTCAAGTACTACATACCATTTAAATAATATGAAGATTTTTGACAGTAATGCTCTAATTTCTAAAGTAATAAATAATCTTTTACCACTGTTATAAATAGATGCTTTTGAAGATAGAATAATTATACACATTTGTAATGGTAATAATTCTGAATATTAAATTATTATTAAATGTAAATACTGTTTTAACACAGTAAGAAATTATAATAGGAATAAGAAGAGATAGAATCTCAAATGAGAATGAATTTAGAGATGCATTGGAGTAATACTTTAAAAAGAAAATGTTTCAGGTCATAAGGAAACTAAAAGAAAAGTAGCATGGGGAGAGGGAAGAAGGTGCTCTTTGGTTCATTTTTTTGCCTTTTAAAAGACAACTTATATTGTATTTTTCAAACTGAATTCCTCCATAATGTTACTGTACACACCTGATATGTGTCCGTTTGAAGTGATAGCCCAACTTTTATGTCTTTTATCATTATAATTATTTTAGTGAACATAATTATGTAAAGTATTCCATCTGTACTCTCTTGCAGTGAAGTTAGTGTATGAGTTCAGTTAATATGTGACTGCTGCCACATGCCTAAGAACTGGGGATACAAAGATATGCAATCAAAATTCCCTGTTGACCCATGAAAGACTCAGAAAACCTTTGGCTGATTTATATTTGGAATCAATGCCATATTCCTCTTCATTAGCACTGAGAACCTACACTCTAGAATACGTAAATGGGTACTTCTATTTTATTGGGATTTTTCCTTGAAAAACATAGGAGTTAATAAAAATGACAAAAATCACAGGTTCAATGAAAAAAATATAATGAATATGTATTCTCCTTTCACAAATTCCTAAATTTTATTTCTTTTTTTATGCTGACCTTCCTGTGGGAAGGTAAAAGAAAGAAGAAAAGGTACTGTCTTCAAGAGTGTAACTGCCTATACAGAAAATCATGGAAAGGTTTTCCAAGGAAGAGGAATTATCTTATACAATTTTTATGTCTTTCTCTTTGGTCAGGGAGAAAAAGGCAAACTTTGCAAATCTATGAAAAGTGTGACCTAAGGGTCTTCCTGAGTATCTATCTGTTTGACAAGAGATTCTGTGTTCCCACAGAGCCTTGCCTGCCTTCTTACTCTCACCTGCCTTCCCTTACATACAGTCTAATATACTGAATTACAGTGGAATGAGGCCTCCAGGGCACTGAAATGCATAAATAACTATAGTGTTATCTATGATCTTACATAAGCAAGGAACTAATTATAGATATCTTCTTATAATATTATCCTACATTTTTCCTGGTGGATATAGACACATCTCCTCTCCTTAAGCTAAAAGTATCAAAGAAAAGCTTTGTCATAGCTTCCTGTTCCCCAGGTGAAATTTTCTGTGTGAATAATTCTTTTAATAGGAGAATGAATCTTCCTGCTTTCTTTTTTCTTTTTTTTTTTTTTTTTAAATCATAATGGTTCACAATATTGCTTCGTTTTTAAAAGACAGAAGACAGCAGCCTGCTGGATAAACTTAGTGAACTCCTAATCTTGTGATACTCTTTTTATGTTGCCTGTCAGTAAGGAACAACATTTAAAGATGCAAGTATTTTCCCAAATTGTATCACACTTCCTGAGTCTTATTTACAAACGTAGAATTAAATGGAGAGGCATTAAAGTGAGTTTAAGTGTTTATTTTGTTCTTTTACGTCTGGCGCTCTAACAAAAGAAATGGACAGAAAAGCCCAAATCATGATAGTTCATCTAAGCAGGAGGCATCTAAACAGTAACTATGAAAACAGCCTTTAGCCATCTTGCACCAACTATCTGAATAGGATTTTTTTTTCCGGAGAAAATTAAATATTATTGGAGGTGAAGAAAATTAAAGAGACAAAAGTAACTAAAAAAGGTGTGACAAAAGCAAAGGTTACATTTTACTTCAGCATACATCTGTTTCAGTCCACTGGACTTGACATCTATGGAAGGCAGAGAGACATGGGGTAGTTTATGTTTAAGTGTAAAAGTCTCTTGGTAACTACTGGTTTCTCTACATTCTTATGTGAGAGACTTTAATGGGACGCAGGCCAGAAAACAGACAAAGAAAATATAACAGAACTTTGAAACCGAGCCCTAATTCCGCACTTGCTCTTCTGCTGTCTCATTACTAGTAAATCCATTTCTATCTCCAAAAGAAGAAACTTTGTTTCACAAGTGGTTCCTTGTCTCTTCTGTGTTGATACATGTAACCCTAATAGGATAGCTTCCAATATACTGATGAAGGGGAAAGATTGTTACTGCTCACTACCACCCATACCCACCCTTTCATGCCCCAGTTACCCCACCAATAATGCCGCTTTATTTAGCTACATATTGGGAGAAGGAAAGAAGTACACAAAGATATGTACCTGTTCATATATGTACTTGTATCTATACATATAGAGAGACTTTTAAATCATGTTGCATGAGGCAATTCCCTAATAGCATAAGGCTCAGCCTGTTTACAGCAGTGACCTGTCAGAAACACAGCAGGTGCCCCTGAGTGCACCGGCTGGCAGAGGCCTGAGGAGCTCAGGAGCACGATGGCACTAGGAGCCTCAGGGCAGCCACATAAATGCCTGCTTGCTGACACAGGTTGTGTAGCAACCTAACGAAGCTACCCATAAATATTAGCACAGGTGAAGTTGTCTAATGTATAAAACAACAGAAACCTGCAGCTTTTTCAGTGGGGATGTAGTTACAACCCTCCCACTTCTTCAAAATCGGGTATGGAGAACTAATTGTTGTGCTGTCTTGTCCTGTAATTTATATGAATGTCTTGCATTTGTTACTGCATATTTACTTCTCAGCCTGCACCAGAAATAATTGTAAACTATTAATTTTCTAAAAGAAAAATAATTTTCTGTCATTTTTTTCTACTTACATAATTCCTTCCAATTCCTCCATATTGACTTGGTTTAAAGTGACAGGATTGAAATCAATGGACAGCAAAATTGATTTTCTGCATGCTGACAAGCTCACAGTTTTCTAAGGAACACGGATGATCAGCCCTAGTTGTAGTGTCCAAACTATCATCAGCCTATCATAAATACTCAACACTGGTACTAGCTACGGTGTGATAAATTTCAATTCTACTTCTTGTCACAGAAGAGGGTTTCAAACAGACACTAGCATCTTCCTCTGTAGTACATTTCAGCTGCTGTTTTGTAAATCAGTTTCACATCAGTAGCTAGCAGCAGGAGTAAAACCAACTGGAACTGGAAAATAGAAGCCGTTAGTCACAGGTTTGGATAAGCAATGTTTTCACATACTTCCCTCACCCTTTCCCATTGTCTCAATGTATGTTGTATGTACTGACAGTACCTAAATAAAAGTCAAGTGACAGAAAGGAGAAAATTATATCAAGAATCAAGACAAATCAAAAATGCATTCTTAGCAAAGGTGAAAGTGGTAAGAGATTGTTCTCCCTATTTTTACCATTATTAACTTCCACCTCTTCTGGATCTTAGATACTCTATCAGCAGTCTTGGAAAACTTCAAGAAAGACTGAGATGAATACATATTTGAGAGGTGACAAAGGTGAAGCAATCATTCTTGTACACACATGAGCACTTGGTCAGGGGTCCCAAGGGCCCCAGATGAAACTGTTCAGGACCAGTAATGTGTGTTAATGCCCTCGAGATCCAAAGAGATAAAATCTGATGGAGCTTGGCTGGTTCCCCTTGCAGAAAAGATGACTTCTGGGATACCTGATAGTTATCTGTTACTATGTAGTTGGAGAATCCAGAGAAGATGAAGCCAGACTTCAACTGGAACTGCACAAATCCACTAAAAAAGAGACTTTCTGAAAAATTCCAATGAGCTGTAAGGAAAGCACTTCTTACCATGATCAATAAAATGAGGGAACTAATACTCAGAAACACTGTGAGATGTACATCACTGCAGGCATTCATGCCTCAGAACCCCAAGGTCTGGAGGCTTTGTCTCCAATTAGACCTGCTATGAACAAAGAGTTAGGTTAGGTGATCTCTGGAGGTTCCTTGTAACCCATTACTTTGTGAATCCATGATTAGTAGCAGTATTATCTTCCCATTGAAGCATAGCAAGAGGAAAAGGATTTTCAGCAATTTAATGGCTCCAGAATACAGAGTGAGCCTGCAGCTATGCTCTGAATACAGAATTTGCACTTTGAGAGAGATGCACAGATATATGGTCATTGTACTGCTAGTTTTATCAGGGAGTTATGTCACCATTTCACATAGAATATAATTGAATAGTAAGTTGAATTCATCTTAACCTGTTCAGCCTGAGGTTTACTATTTACATGTTTACAAGGGACAATAACTCTAGAGCCACACTGACCTATCTATAGAAGGATGAATGAAAACATTTGTCACATTTGTAAAATTCAGTGAAATTACTCATTATCAATCCATTTTTTTTCTCCAAGAATGTCATAGTTTTAAGCTCTAATGCCAAACATCTTCACTTTACCTATTCTAAAACAACAATACTGAGTTCCAAAAGCTGGCATTAGATGCAGGACAGCTTTGTCAGGAAGTGTATAAGCCTGCTTTACCATTTCTGTTAGGTGACATTTAGATGCACACAGAAGCCTTTGAGTCAACAGAAGTCACGGACATCTATACTCTGCTAATTCTATCTCTCTCTCTAAGTTCCTTTGAATTTTGTAGCTTCCTTTGAAGCAGCATTAATTGCTGTCAGTTTCAGGTGTGCTCCCTGTGCAGTTCTGATGACGTGATTTGCATAAGGCTAATCTGCATAGAAACCTGACCTTGAGCTTGGGTGTCAGCAGGCTCTGCCCTTAACAGTGGTAGGAGCTAGCCATGCCTCTGACCCAGATCAGGGAGAAAAGATTGTCTTCAACAATAACAAGAAAGACACCCTGTGAAATTCATCAGATATTTTATTAGCTTTTGATCTGAATGACCATTGTTAAATATTTCCCATGCTATTAAAAGAGGAGAAAAGAGTCCATCATTTTATCTGTGTCCCTTGGATGAATTTTCTGGACTGTTCATTGTATGTGTTCATTGTTTTGTGTCTCGCTCGTTTTTTCAAGGCATTTCACAGACCTCTCTGATTTCTTGGACTGTTTTGCTTTTCCATTACTCTCTTGTTTTTTCTGCTAGACAAACAAAATTAATTATTATTATAGTCTTTTTTTCTTTTCCCTGATTTTTCTCATATTTGTTGTCTGTATGGTAATTGATGTGCTGCTTATAAAACTATTAACCACATATATAACCATGTAACCATATTAACCAAAGCACCCCTTACCATACTCAAATCCCCCCATCAAATGATATCTGCCATCTGTCCTTCCATAAATTAAGGATATGAAAAGACTACAAATGCATTACACTTTTCAAAATCACAAGTATGTGCCCTTAAGAATTTTTTTTTTGCTAATAATTATTGATCTCACCATGTCCTTCTTGATAATTATCTCCCATTTTAAAAGTGTTTATCATCCCATTCAGATTACGATATCTTTATAAGAGAAACAATTTCCAATGAAATTATTTTTTAATAAAAGTAGTGTCTTTTTTTTTTTTTAATTATCTCTTTCTCCTTTGTTAATGATATCAGAAATTTTAATATGTTTAATTATACAGAATAAAAGTTTGAAATATATATATGCAGCACAGAGGAGACAGACAAGGGCAATATAGCCATTTACTTTGTTTTTCTTTATGCAATGCAGTTAGTTTGCATATAAAGATGTTTCGGAAACGTAATCTTTTTCTTACAGACAGCTTGTAAAAATTCTGACATCAGCACAGCTGGATATCTGACAAGCAGGAGGATTTAGAAAAATATAAGCTTGGGTATTGCAATGTGTTTGATTGAAAATATGTCTCATACCAATGGCAAATGAAGTATCTCTGTGTTTGAAGGCAGAGGAGGTGAGTACTGTAGTTGTCTGTGATTTGTCCCCAGTGAGGAAAATGACACAAGGTATTGCTAGAGTGAGATACTCTATCAAAATAAACTGTACTCAGAGATTTAATTCCATTGAAATTGGGACATTTCCTTATAATAAATATTCCAGAATCTAGCTTAAGATCAAAGCCAATAAATAGAGCTTCTGTGATCCCATCTGGTTGATTTACATTAGAGACTGGAGGAGATATGGCAAAGCTGTTGTCCTGAATAAACACACAGGGGTAGATTTTCACTGGATTTTTCACATGTATTATGTACAATAACTTACTGATTACACTATGGGAAAGTAAACACTTCTACTGGCCTTTTTTTGTGGCTCAAGGCAAAGTTGGTTAACTTTTGGAAAGCATTTTCATACTGTGTTTGCAAAAACATTAAATAAGGGATGTGTGATTCACAAAAAATAGTTCAAATCTACTGTATAAAACTTGCAGTAGTATAAAACAGTACTGCTGGCTACACCGCTTTCTGGCATGCCCTATCTGACACACTAATTTCAGTTGTCAATTAGAATGTAGGGAGTTTCAGCCGCTGCAACTCTTTGAAAGAGTATCCCAAGTAACTTCTGGTGCAATCCAGTTTCAGTGTTTGTTGGCGTATATGACTATCCAGGATGGCTAAAATTACTTTCAGTGAACTCAGGGACAGTATTCCCAGTGACTTTTACAGGAATAAGATCTGATTCATTGCTTCTCAATGCTCGTGTCTCTATAACAGTTATAAGCATTTTAAAGGGCATGTCTCTGTGAGGGATTGAAAACCAGTTTCAGTCAAAGCATAAAGAAACCATTAAAATAAGTTTCAGTTTCCAAAATCCGCATCTTTACCAGTCTTCCCAAAGAGAAAGTAATTTGTTCATTACCTTGTCAAATGCTATACAGTTCCAGTGAACTGCTTCTTTTAAAGAAAATTGTCCTTGTAACATCTTTGACCTAAGCTATGGGTGTTGCTTTTGTACTGCACAGAAGATTTATTTATATATACATATATTTTATTACCTCCATTCTATTTTTAGTGATTGAGAGTAAACAGAAACACAGGATGAAAATACGGACTCAACATAATTGCCCAAAATTTTTGTTTTATACATAAATGAAAAATATTTCATTATGTTTCTTTTTAGACTCCAAGCTAAAATCAAAACTCTAGTGTGATAACTATCTAATGAGAGGTATATTTGCGCTCCAAAGTTACATTTTCCCTTGTGTTAAATCTTTAAAATGTTTGCATTCCTCTTCTTTTCCAGCACTAACTGTATATTATTGTTTGGTTTTTTATAACAATAAGAATTTTTCTGAGCTTTCTGCACAGAGTATAAAAAATAATAAAAGGTAGATCATTTCTTAGAAGAGTTCCATTCTAAATTTAGTTTTCCAGATTTTAATCCTCTGCAATATTCCATAACAACAGATGAGTTTTAACTCAATTGTGTAAAATATGATATCAAAGAANATAAATACACACTATTAAATAGTGGGCCCATGAGGTGATGATGAAGGGAAATAATGTTTTCTGTCCTTTGTTCTAATATTTTTAAAATCTTAGGCAGGCTTTAAAAGAGCTGTTAAGTATCATCAACATTGTTTCAGCTTAATCCAACAGAAGATCTAAATTCAAGGTCATAAATTCCCATTTAAATAAAAAAGAGTAGAGAAAAAGGATAATTTAAATAAAGTTGGGAATAAAGAGGATGTACTACTGTTTTCCTTACTCAGATATGTTTATATAAGCAATGTTATTATTAATCTGCAAGCAGTAGTCTATAAATAACATTAAAATTAAACACATTGTGCTGCAAAATATCTCCAGCAATTTCTTTATTTCATAGACACAATCACATTCTAGATAGATGCCAATGTATCTTTGACATTTTAAAGAACTTCTGTGCAAAAATATACTCTGACCCTTTGCATACTAATTATTGCTTCAGGTAAAATACTTTTTTGATTTTCCCTGAAAAAGCTAAATTTGGGGGGCTTTAACTCAAAATGCAAAATTGCAATAGCAATTATTTATGAAAATTTAAGCATGCAGTAATTTTGCAGATGACACCAAGTTCAATTGGAGAGCTGATTTGCTGAAGGGCAGGAAGGATTTTCAGAGGCATCTGGACAGACTAATTTGATGGCCTGGTGCTAACGGGATGAGGTACAAAAAGGCCAAGTGCCAAATCTGCCCTTGGGTCACAACAACCCCAGGCAGTGCCACAGGCTGGGGCAGAGTGGCTGCAAAGCTGCCCACAGGAAAAGGAGCTGGGGGGGCTGGTGACAGCAGCTGGACATGAGCCAGCAGAGCCCAGGTGGCCAAGAAGGCCAATGGCACCCTGGCCTGTACCAGCAATGGTGTGGCCAGCAGGACCAGGGCAGGGATTGTCTCCCTAAACTTGGCACTGGTGAGGCCACACCTCAAATTCTACTTTAAGTTCTGCTCCCCTTACTACAAGAAAGACATTGAGGTGCTGGAGCATGTCCAGGGAAGGGCAATGGATCTGGTGAAGGGTCTGGAGCACAAGTCCAGTGAGGAACAGCTGAGGGAGATGAGGGTGTTTATCCTGGAGAAAAGGAGGCTCAGGAGAGGAGTCATTGTCTACAAATACCAGAAATGAGGCTATAGTGAGGTGGGACTTGGTCACTTCTCCAATGTAGCAAGTGATAGGAGAGAGGAAACCTAATTTATAGGTTATATAATAGGAGAAGTTTCTTCACTGAAGAGGTAGTCAGGCATTGAAATAGGCTAGTCAGGGAAGTGGTGGAATTGCCATCCCTAGAAGTGTTCAAAAGGTTGTTGGGGACATGATTTTGTGGTGAACACAGCAGTGTTAAGTTAATGTTTGGACTCTGTGATCTTCGAGGATTTTCCAACGTTTCTTTGGTTCTATGGCTCTACATATGACAACTCTGTAATTCAGATTACAGATTCCTTGGGGTGTGGGCTGTAGCCTTTTCTTTCTGTAACAACTTGTCCATTCTGCACCACAATTGGAATAGTAAGTCTTACACATCCATGTTCAAGGTGGTACAGTGCGGTGCAATGTAGTGCAATATAGGAAGTAATATTTGGTATGAGTTTGAAGTCTTAGAATAATTGAAAGCCTGAAGCCTGAGCTTTACTGGATTCAAGTGTCCACAAGAATTGTGAAAAACACATAGGAGCAACCAACTAGAGTTCCATGTTGCAATTCAAGCTGCAGGATGCAAAGGATTTCATGGGCTATCCACATAACTAGAAGTGTTGATGGATATCTGAAATATACAATGTTGCAAATGATGTCTGGTATAAAAACATTGTGATAACTTCTTTAAAGATAAGTCTGTGAACTAAAAGTAATGCACAAGGTTTGAATTAATTGACTGCAGCTGAGTAATAAAGCACAAGTATGAATGGCATGGGCCATTATCAGTATTCATTTAATGGATACAGGACAAGAGCTGAAGTTTTTCTGAACCATAACTCACTTGGCAGCAGTAAAGGTCTTGTCAGTTTATATTGTTTTGTTTCTTTACCAAATAGTGTGTGATATTCCAAAGCTCTTGCAGTCATAGTGTTTCTTTTCCTGACCCTCTGACAGAGCTTGCATGAACCAGGGAAAATCACTCTGTTCAACCATCTCATCACACTGAATGTCTGTATAAATCCATCCGTGAGCTAGAAAATCTACTCTGAAGGGCTATATAGCCTTCAATCATCTAATATACTAAAAAGAACCATGGCAAATCAGAAATCACCATCAAATAGTTTTCCTTTTCCAGAGACCATCCTATCTAGCATACGTAGTACAGCAACCAGAATATAAGCAAGGAAAGTCAAAGCTGGAGGTGGGGTATGTCTACAAAAGTGACTAGAGGATTAGGCTTGGTTTTCCACATGTGCCTGGACTAAAAAAGACCATTAATCACAGCTATGTTTTCCATGTGTATCTATTCCCCAATGAAAGCAGGAATATAGATCTGATAGCAAACCTGCATTAAATTTTTACTTAGTAATAATGAAATTTCATGCTTTTATTTTCATGATTTTAGATGCATGGAGTGATCCTCTCTCCATTTCCCCCTTCACTTTTCCCCTTTGACAAATGAAATATTACTTGGCTTCAGAAAATTGACAGGTGCAACTAAGAAATATTGCAAACTTTATTTCATTTTTTTTTTTTCAATTGGCTTTATGTAGATACTCTACCATGTATGATAACAGCTGTAATTCTTTCCCATAATAGATCCATCATTATAACCTAGTTTTTCATATGTAAAATAGTGTTCATTTTTTTGTACTTGAGTCATATTTGGAAAGATTATCTTAGGAAAACATACTGAAAAAAAAGTGCAAGGACTGAAACAAAAAAAACCCCAACAATACAAAACCCCCTAACCACAATTAAAATCCCCCCTTACCTTTCATCAAACATTTGTTATTGTCAAAGACAGGTGTAAATATTCACTTTGTATCTCTTATTAGAAACAGCAAAAGACTCTTCAAAGCATGTTACTGTTGTCCGGTCCTCAATATGCACTTTAGAACTGATTAAAGCATCACTGATCTTCTTTATTGCTGTTCCAGTCCTGCTGATGCTTAATCACACATGTCAAACATATGCCAGACAATGTTGGATGTCATGAAAGTCAACATTCATATTTTCTGTACTTCCTCAAATACTTCAGCTAATGTATTCTCTCCATCTGTTGCAGAAAAGCAAATATAATGATAATGCAGCGATGTTGAAGTTATCTTATAAATCTAGTCTATTACTGTCAAAGATTTACACTTTTTAAGTACTGTTAGTTGGTAGGGATCAACTAGGTCTCCAGAACAGCTTTGAAAATCTCAGACAAGATTCCAGCATTTTGCCATTGGCCTTAGAATGAGGCTGAATTTCCCATTGTGCCTTTAACCTGGTGTGCAGCTACCCTGCTGCAAACCTTCCAACTGTTTCCATTCTTGAGAATTTTCCTTTCTTACTCATAATTTGCTCATATTCAATAACCAGACCTTAGATTGTGAACAGTCAGACACATATAATGTTGTTATGCAACCCCTTATTTTTTTCCTCATAAACAAAATCCCTCTCATCAGCAGGTCCCAGCCTTACTGCGCCAGCCCTCTGTATATCTAATGGCATGGATGACCTCACTTAGAAATTCTGGTCCTTAAAGGAACACGGAATAGCGTATATGTAATGATAAGGGAATGGAAGATATTCAGTGTTAGCTGTCAAGGAGTATTTCCACCATCAGCATTAACCATATAATATAGTGGCAGTAGAGGGCAATGAATGTGGAGAGAAGTGAGAGCAATCAGCAAGCTTTCATTCAGTGAGATGGAAGAGCTTGTCAAAGACACAAACAACTAATCAGTTGCCAGCACTGATTGATGTCCCAGCCCGCATTTAAATCTATCATTGTGACCAAGTAGTGCCTATCGTTTACCCAGTGGATGGATAAACTAGAAGTAATATATGGTGTCTAAGCAAATAGATCATTAATTCCTCTTAATATGTGGGGGCTAAAGTTTAAATCTTTTTCTAAACAGCAATCTTCTCCTTCAGGGAGGAAAAAAATAAAACACACACACACAAAAAAATCTAGCGTGGTTGACTAGGCAACAAAGTTGGGGTTTTTTTTACAAGTTACAAATGCTTTGCCTTGGATTTTATTTCAGTTTATGACCCATAATTGTCACTGAGTATTAAATCTATGAGCAAATTTATTAGCATCTTAATTTAAATGGCTAAGAAAGATAAGAATTTATACGGAGGCAGAGCAAGAGGGCTGTCTTACGCTTAGGCTTTCTTATTCCCCTAAGTGTTCCCAAGCTCAGCCCTGCTAAACTACTGCCCTTGACTTTCTATTCTTTTTTTTCTGACTATAGCATGAAAATTTTAAATGTAGGCATAAAGTTAATTGGATTTTATTATTGCTTGACTTCTTCTTAATTGCAGGGCATGGCATCGAATGATTTCTCAATGGTTTGTAAATTCCACATTTTACACCAATCAGCATCAAAGTCAACAGACTTTGGCAGACGCTCTTGCAAAATGTTAACTCAGGTCATAATTACTTGAAAAAAATGAAGTCTGTATCGTTATAAATTACAACTACATTACAACTGGACAGGAGGAAAGACATAATCTTCTGTTCTCTAAACTGAAGCTTGGTTTTGTCTTCTGTCAGTCATCAATTGGGAAAAATGTAGGTGTTAAGAATTAAGAAAGAGCATCTTTTTGCTGCATGCATAGTAACGAAACAAAACTTTAGTATCTTATTTATTAGATCTATTTAGTATCTTTAGGAGAAACAGTTAGTGGTGTGATTTCTGTATTTTTGCACATTATTAAGAGACACTGTCTTGTTTTGAACATTGTCATTAGTCTCTCATTAGTAGGCTACTGTTAATAAATAATATTTTCATTCATGAGTTGTATCTTAAGCTATAAATTATTAATATCAGACAGCTACAATAACCATAAGTATTCCATTATATATATTCCATTAGTTTTAATATACTTCACTTTTAAGACTGTAAAAGAGTTCAAAAGTACTATTAAAGTATTTGCCTAAAGCACAAGTCTGTTGAATTTGCTACTAAGTAGTACATTTAGAAACATTAAGGCCAAGAAAGAGAATATTTTTCTCCTTTAACTTCCAGAACTATTTCATGAACACAAAAAGCATTCCTGTACAATTTCCAGATGATCTCCCAACTTAAACCTGACTACATAAGGGTGGATGGCAAATCCGCAAACTGTTCAGCCATGTAGATATTCTCAAAGTCATTGTGTTTATCAACTGGAAACTTGACTTACAAGAGAGACTTGACATGAAGCACCTGTCAAGTCATCCTGAGATTCTAAATTTGTTCAGAATCACTGACAGAGCTCAATTTAAAATCAGTAAAAATTAAATATTGAAAAAATACTAACTCCAGTGTTACTATTAGTCCAGTTGCAGGGATGGAAACATTCTGTTTTTTTCAGAATGGTTACCTTTTTCTCAGTAATCTATTTACTTTGAAACTGTGATACCATTGTACATTACTGTGATAGCTTTTCAAATACATAGGCAATGTAGAAATGCTTTATAAAAGTATTTGTAAGAGGTTGAATGTAATGCTTCGCATGCTTCATTTAAGAAAAGTTGTTTAACCACAATGGTTTAAAAGCACCTACTTTAAAACATATTCACTAGCTCTTTGCTTTGAAAACTGAAATATGTATTATTTGAAAAGTATTCATCTATGTATTTGTTCAGAACAACATTTTAGGGGAATATTTTTCTATCATCAATAAAGTATCCATTCTATTAAAATTATCAACATAAAAATATGCTTTGGTTTTTCTTATGGCTGTTAGTTAAGCCTGAAAAAATACTTGATTAATAAGTAAAATATTCTATAATGAAAATACTATAAACCTTCCTTTGCTCTTTAATAAAAAAATTTGGTTTTCAAGCATTTCTTTGATAGCCTCTATGAGACCCATAAAAACTACATAATCAACTCAAATTCCATGAAGCAGGCCCAAAAGGACTGAAATACTACTCTATACTGGGAAATTTTACTGAGCACATAATATTTGTAAATGCTGTTTATTGCCCCAGCCCCTGTTTTCAATGGCTGCTAATGTTGTTTTACAATCTTTTGCCTAAACACCAAAATGCAGATTCAGTTACAGGGAATAGCTCAGAGCTGTAACAGTTTTTTTTTCTCCATTTCTGAGCTTGTTTATTCTGTCAGGAGCATGATCAATTCTTAACATTTTTTGGTGCAGAACAGATACTTATGGCAGGGATATTTAAATAAAATATATCCATATAAACCTTCTGATTCTCTGGCCTCTTCTAGGTATAATGGAGTGCTCCTGTGCATAGTACAGTTTTTTAATCCCACCACTCTTAGGACAACACCATACTACATTTGAAACCTATAATTTTCCAGAAATTAACATGTTTTAAAATATATATTGCTTTGGTTTGTTTTGATTTTTAACTGGGAAAAACAAATGTTTGAAAAATTACATGATTAAAAAATCCTTGGTATTCGGGTATCCCTGGGAGTCCTTGCTAAAAATAGAAAATGGCTGGGTGGGACTTAAATGATACCTATCCATAGCTGTGATTTAGGCAGTTAAATTAATTAGCCACTCCTGAAAAAAAAAAAAGATTTGTACAAGAAGGAGATTAAAAGTTCCATTTAAATTTTTTATATAAAAACATGAGTCGCTAATCTATATATATTAGAATGGAATCTGTGATGGACCAGAAAAAAGACTCATTTGTATAAAGATACCTGTTCTTCCTTCAGGAGAACTTTTGGAAGTTCTAAAGATCTGAAGAGACAAAAGTTGCTTGAAGTCCCTGACTCAGAAATTATGATGCAGTTACTGTAAAGGAAGGTGTCACAGTTCAGGTGATTTTCAAATGATAGATATCTGAGAGAAAAAAATTAGCACATGATTCAGCTCCCAACATGCTGGTCACTGTGTCATAGAAATATTGTCAAAATCTCAGGGTATGCAGCTTCAAAGTGTAAGTCACTGTCTGCATAGCTGACTGCATTTTGTTATATCACCAGCTCCACTGAGATAGTGCAATTTGTAATAGAAAATATCACACATTAAAAAAAATTGGACTAACATATTGCCAGCAGTGTATTTTTGTTATTACTGAGGGGTTTTTTGCAGCCATTTCCTGAATTCCAAAACCCTGAACTCTGGTAAAATGTAAGCAAAATTTAGCAAAAATGGAAATTAATGAAATTCAAGATGATGTTTTTCTGCAAGAGTGCCTTTTTCATAGATAGGACAAATTTTTGAGTCCTTATAAACTTCTTTCATTTTTGTTTTATTTTTTAAATCCTTTTTTACAAGTCCAGGTGTGTCAAGTGAAAACATATGAAAAATAGAACTTGATAAAACATTAGAAATAGGTAGCTTGAAATTACAGGAATCATCCAGACGGTGCTATTATTATGTAGACCAAAGTTCTCCAATAAAGTTGCTATTATTTTTTAAATTATAGTGTATGTTTTTATGTTATTTAGTAGGGAGAGCTGTGGAGAGCAAGTCAATCTGGACTTTGGAAGCAACACTACAGAATGTTACTTTTAAATCTGGTTTGCTATTGTTTTTCCTTTATAGGAAATAAAATATAGCCTTTATAGGAATAATCATCACTTCCTATTATAAGATTATGGAACTACCATTCAAACCTATGCTAGTGAGTCATAGGACAAGTAAGAAATGTCAGGATGAGACTTTTATTGCACTGTGAGAGCTAACACTATAACTTTAGCTTACTTTTAGCAAGAATGAAGTTGGTTCAGAAGTTATGGAGGGTCTTAACCTTGTTACTTTGAATAGAAATTGATCAAATTTTATTTACATGATATCTGAATTATCTAATGTGAGTTAACTCAGTATCTGAGCTTCAGCTATGTATTTGCTTCCATTGTCTTATAATTCCCTCAGTCAGAATATGAAAATCCCACAGTAGCACAGTTCCCACTAAGTATGTTTGTTGCTAAAAGAAAGATTACAGCTTAACAGACTTTTGCTCACCTTTAGGCTATCTCATAGGAAAACTAAGTTGAGATTTTATTTAGTCCATTCACAGATTCTCTTGATGATTCATACAATTCTGCAAATGAACTTTAAGTGAGCATATTTACCTTCCTGTGCAAACCAGGTGGGAGAAGGAAGAGAATTGCTTGTTGTGTTATACTGCAGTGCTCATACTGCAACTACGCAGCTACTCTATACCCACACACTACTTTTTGTTTCCAGGGCAGCTGAAACAAATACAGTCATAATTTCTAAACACTCAGATCTTAAAAGACTGTGAGAAGTCACAAAAAAGTTCACCCTCTTTTGCTCTCACTTGAAGAAGAATATTCTTCACATCAGAATACTCTTTAAATCAAGAGACTACCTTGATTTAACAAATACCAAGGTGTTGCTTGGACACCTTTCCTTCCAAGATGTGTTACTGTGAGACAGCCCATTTCTCAGTTTAGCATTATGCACCATGACTGCATCAAGCCGGGTCTCTGTGACGTGTTCCTCCCTACTTTCCTCAGCTGTTGCTTTGACTAACTACAGATGCTTTAGTGACATTTTGATTCCATATGACCCTTCCAAAGTGTAATATTTCTGATCACCTGGAAATGGCCTTATTAAAACACCAAACAGGTGTATATTAACTGTTCTTTATTAAGTTATATTTTCTTCTCAACAGGTTAGACAGTCGTCTATTTTGTGCTAGAAACATTTAGTACTAAACAGGTTGCATGAAAACATCTTTAATGATTACACATAGTTAGCGTATATAGAGAAAAAGAAGAAGAAAGAGAAGTGCAAACTTCATGGTTTGGACACAACAATGAATTTGCAAAAAAAGGTATGTTAGAAACTTCAAGAAGATTTAGAATATGAAGGACTTAAAGACCCTTTTGAAAATGGAACTTACTCATATTCATATAGCTTAAAAGAAAGCAGCGCAAAGAGCTCTTCACATGTCTCTGAAAGTCAGAGCAGAGTGCTGTTTTAACATAATCTGTTTTCAGCATCTCAGCTATCCAGAAACATTTCAAATGCCCTTGCACAGCAATGTAGAATGATGGAAGATGCCTTTTGAAACACCTTTATGCTGGACTCTCACATAAGAAACCATTCTTAGACCAAAAATTCTGTCCCCAAATAAAGTACATTCTGTCCAGACATTCTGCTTTTGTTTGTTTAACTTGGGATATTTGTTTGAGCTTTTTGTCATTAATATTTATTTTTAATTTTCCTATAAGAATTTTATCCAAATTAATGGCGTTTGAAACATAGATCTTGCATTCATTATACTCTGTAATTTTAACTTTCTTCTTTGGTACAGTACTTGCATTTCTAATCATAAACACAAATTTCCTTGCGTAGAAATTAGGGGAAGTGATCTGATTGACCTAAATGGCAACACAAAGAGGTCATATATTTCACAGATGTTTCTTAGGAGCACTAGGTCTAATTCTCCTTCTTATTATTCATGGCTAAGATTAAGGGGGAAATGCTGCAGGTGTTTTCCACACTTCATAGAATCTGACTATGAAATGAGAAGGAAACAGTTTTTTGCGCAATTGTGTGAGGAGTTTAGGAAAAAAGAAACATCTCCTTTCAGTGTTTGAATAAAAATCAAAACCAAAGCAAAAAAAAAAGCAAATATATTTACCAGGACTGATCCTTTCATCTCTGATGTATATATGTGCTAGAAAAAATGAGAAGGGTTCTTCAGTAGTAAAGGCCATATTTTATACACATGACAGGGATGTTTTTTGTTTTCCTAGTAGAATTTTTGAATTCCTGTATTTTAATGTCTTATTGGGACAATGGGTAAGTATGCAAGTCTTCTTTACATCACTGGAAGTAAAGCGACTGAAAAACACTTTACCTTCCAATGTTGCAATCCTATGGCTGCAGTGAATCAATTACATTCATCCTACAGATAATATCTAGGATCCTAACATGCAGTTCTGTCCCTAAATTTTATTGCTTCCCTAGAAGTCCATTCTGTAGCAAAATAAAGAACACCATAATCTGAAGCATCTTCATAGGCACAGTTTAATTTTTTAAAAAAGAAATGGTAGCTGATACTACTACTCCCTTGGATTAAGGGATGTCCTTCTTTGTCAGGAAATAAGTTCCTTTGCCACATTCCCTTCTCTTTTGTTGAATTGTTGACACCACATCAGATGGTAGAATGGTAGATTTTGAGGCTCTACCATTCACAATTGCTGTTTCTTTTACCTCATGTTGATTACTCTGTGAGGCAAACAGGATCTTGCCTGAGGATTGTGTGATATCAGCAGAAGAAAATCTTCAAATATTTATACAAAGATGTAAATTTTTCTTGTGGAAGTTTTATAGCATTTCATTTGCCGTAGGAATGACATGCTTTAATGATCTATGTGTAACCTTACAGCCCACTGAGAAAAGCCTTAAATTTTCATCAAAATAGGGACAATGCTATAACATGCCGTACCTGTGAATTGCTTTGTTTCTCATTCTCCATTTATAGACACTGAATAAGAAACAAATAACTCTGGAGAAAAATAAAATTGGCATAGATTGACTTTTAATTCTCCGGTAGTGTGTTTCATTATTTCTTGTCCTGAACCCAAAGGTAGAGTTACTTCTGCCTCTAGAGAGACTTGCCAGAGTGTCTAAATTTCTTCCCACCTTTTATATAGACATCTGCAGGTGATCAGCTTCCAGGATCCCAATGGGAACAACTTTGAGATATAGAATGAGATTTTTTGGCTTTTTTTTGTGTCTCTCTGATTCTCGTGTGTAAACTGACATCATACAGTTCTTTTCCCAGGACTGAAGAGACAAGAATTCATGGACAAAAGGGAAAGCAGCTACATTTTCTTCCTAAAGCTTAAAATCCCCAAACCTCCTAGTCTGAATTCCAATCAAAATTTAAATTATCCTTTCAGATTAGATTTATTGAATTGCTTGATACTTAATGGTTGGTAACATTTTGTCAAAGAACACACAATGCCTATTTTCTTTCAAAGCTGTTTTAGTATTTTGCTGATAGCTGCCAAAAAGAGCAACAGATGCATGAGAAGTCATTAACCCATAGGATGTTGTCAATTACTTATACATTGACAACATCCATTTTTAACTAAGCATTTCATGTTGTGCATTTTCACACTTCATGTCAAAAGGTGGCAGAGCTAAGCACTGCAAAGCTTTGGCAGGGAAGGATAATTTTCCATAGTTTCATCATGCATGAATGCATCTTAGAATAATTTTAAATGCTTAAAGGTGACAGAATATTATTTGCGAAACAGTTTCTTTCAAAATAGTTTCAGAGTTGACAGAAAGCACTAGCTTAACACTTCAGTGGCCTACAGAAGAACAGGTACAACACAGAAGCAACAACAAAAATCCCTACCACATCAATACCCTCTCTTCCAGACAATTTAGAGTCAATAATTTCTTTTCTGAGAAGAACTCCAAAGTTCATACAAATTCTGACCTAAGCCTGAGTGGAAAAAAAGAACAACCCAAAATGTGCAAAATTAAGCTATTAATGATATTTTGGTTTTCTGTACATCTGCTGGCATAGAATTCTCCATCAAGACATTTAACATAGATCAGTAAGGAATTATCACCTCATGTGACATTCTGTTGATGTCATCTCACATTGCATGTAAATTAGTTGCATAAAGACATGCAATTTTCTTGCCCGCTTTGCAAAAGGGTATGCTTGTATGTGAGGTCAGAAAATCTGAAGTGAAATCCTCTCTTTGACACCTATGTAATTTGTGAGTGCAGGCACAGGTCTGTACAATGAGGAGAGTAGTATTTTTTTATTTTTCTCTTTTTTTTTCTTTCAACCTTTTTGTATTGTGTCTATTCAGGCTTATAAAAATAGCATTAATCCAATATTCATGTGGGGCTGCATTGTATAGATGTATAGATGTTTTGGCTGTTTTGTCTCCTAGGTAATTGGATTGACTTAAACTGGATAACCTCCGGGATAATTACTCAAGGACCTGAGGAAGAACAGAAAAATCTAGTCTTCATCCAGTACAACTGCAAATCATTACCAAAATAACCCAAAAAGGCAGATGTCATTTATATTATAGAATGCTATTCTACAGGCATCTCTCTCTGTTTCTCTGTCTCTGTCTCTGTCTCTGTCTCTCTCTAATGTTCATTTTTAATGTGCAATCATGTATATTTACATGGATAAGTATAAATAACATGGCTGTCAGGCCATGCAACAGTCATAAAATATGGTTGAATCATAGGGGAGTTGTTCAAAATGTTTCACACTCACGTATAGTAAAGCCGTCTGTTACAGAAACTTGCATACATACCTAGATTTAAGAAACTGCTTTCAGCCAGCTTTGGATACAGTGTTCTTCATGGCACTTTTTCCTTCTGCATTAATGTTGCTTAATGGCAGGAGTGTCACTGCTGCATGCTGTGCCTGTTTATTATGACTGATGCCACTAATTATACTAATACTATAAACAACATAAACAGAAATATTTGTTCCATCAGCTGTCAGTTTTGATACCCATAGCCATAAATGAAAGTCAAGGAAAAAAAGGGAAATACTTCACTGATTCCAGAGGTGTGCCTAGTATTCAGAAATAATTATACTAGTTGATGAACCATGGTACTGTCTGCTCTTGTCTTTGTGTTTGATTACAAATCTGATACTAGCACTTAATGGGTAAGTGAGCTGTCACAAACTTTCCTTCATGCTATGTTTCAGAAAACATTACAACAATTCATGTGATGAAATGCAGCTTTCTACCATATGCTGACATATCACAGAGCAAGATGGTGAAGTGTCTTAAGCAGCGTATTGCAATGTGATCTGCCACCCATGAAATAGAATGCTTCAGAAAAACATGCCAGTTCTTGAATAAACTCTTGACTCCAGTACCTACTGCAGCCAGTAGACTGTATAAAATGCCTTAAAGTTATCCACAGACTGCTCAGATCTTCTTCCAGTGTAAAACTAACAGTCTAATTTTAGCTCCAGATTGGAAAGAATGCAGTTAACCTTACAACACTGCAGCACTACACTAGCAAGATTTTATTTTAGCCACTAGAGTAAATGCTGACTTTTAACTTTTATAAGGTTATTTATTAAGACATGCAGTTACCTCCCAGTACACACAATATCTCCATGACTGTGAATAGATAGCAAAGGTCCCAGCATTTATTAAGCTCTACTACAAATCTAGTCTACTGAAATAGTCATAATGTATTCTATTAGTAAGCATAAAAAATATATATACAATATTATGTCAGCCTTTCAGCAAAACGGCTGTGAGATTTGCACCATAGTTCCCTACAGTGATTCTGAGTCAGCACTTCAGGAAGTGAAAATCAAAGGTAACCCCGCTGATAAGCTGTAAGGGAACAGTAATTCTGTTCTTTACTTACAATAATAGCTTAACTGGAGAAACCCAGTCTGGCTGTACTTGGCTAACATGGGCATCTTCTTGCTGGGCTGATAAAGACACCAGCATGTTTTTTGAGATTATGTATTTAATAAAGTGCTATGTTTTGGTGGGAAGTGGGGGGAGAAAGGAGAATTTCAGCCATTTTAAAATTTTCTTGACTGCTCACTCATTCTAGATGCTATGTAATGTGTTTAGTTTAGTTTAGATTAGTCTAGGTTGATGAAGACTGTTGAATTTGTTTCCCTGAAAGGACAACCTCAAGTCACAGAAGCAGAATCTCAAAACAATACAAAACTGCTGCAAAAGCAGGAAATATCTGTCTTATAAGCAAACTGTAAGGAGGGGTCATGGCTCATGTGGTTAAGTAGATGGCCATTGGGTAGTACAAGGCTAATTTTTGGTATTTACTTGAAAAATCTTGAAGTGAAATTTGGTTAAATATTTATTACACTAGGGAGCTGACACATTGTTTAATCCTCAAAAAACATTCATCCCAGCTCTTTAAAACCTAAACTACAGCCAAAGTGGTCAAAACTAATGTTCATCATCAGAGAATGCCAGTAAACTGTCACCAAGATATAGCAGGTGTCATTCTGGTCATAGTTCAAGGACATAGGAAGTCCAAATTACCACTGACAGAAGCGTAGAAATCCTGTCAGGATTATATCAATGCTCTCTGTCCCTCTGTGAGCACCATCAGATTTTGTCACTCAGATGGGAGACAGTGGCTGTACCAGAAACTGCTGCATAAATACCATGCTATCAGTTGTGACAAAGGGCTGTGTGAAATGGTAATCCAAGAATAATTATGTCAGGACTGTCTGACTCCTGACTACCCATGATGCTATGGAGGATATAGGCTGATTACTTCTTGTGCTTCAGTACCCTGATATATTCTAATACAAGACATTAGTGAGTAATTCCATGTATTATAAAATGTCCCTTATCTTTTCTTCTGTCATTACTGAAAATTAATTACCAATGTGCTAGGAGCTATGTTTTTTGTTTAAACTTAAAAAACCTAAAATGTAAAAAAAACCCCCAAAATTTAAAAAAAAAAAAACATAACAAAGTATTATATCTTGAAAGAAATAAAAACCAAAAATTTCTCTTAATGGTTGGTTCCTTCTTGTGTTCTTCTAAAATACTAGAAGAAAAGAATATCCATTCCCCTACCCTTGAATACCACTTGGAAATTATTTTTTTCTTTCATTATTTTTTTCATACTGTCATGCGAAGAGTTAAAAAGAGTAATTTTTTTCCAGCCACAAGAATCTCAAAGGTGATTTATGTTCTCTTTCAAGAAACTGCTGAACATAAAATCCTTTATAATTTTTTGTGGACACTACAATTATGGTGTATGTGAAAGGAGGGTGTCAAAAAGATGGAGCCATGCTCTTCTCTTTGGTGTCAAGCAATAGGACAAGAGCCAAAGGGCAGAAACTGATACCCAGGAAGTTCCACCTTCATATGAGGAAGAACTTATTTAATGTGGGAGTGACCAAGCACTGGTGCACGTTTCCCACAGGGGCTGTGGACTGCCCCTCACCAGAGATACTAAAGTGTCTGGATGCAATCCTGTGCAGAGTGCTCTGGGATGACCCTGCTTGAGTGGGGAGGTTGGATGAGCTGACCAGCTCAGGTCCCTTCCAACCAGGCCCATTCTATGATTTTGTGATTATTATTAAAACATTTTTGCATTTGTTTTCTGCTCTCAACATATTGTTTTCACTGCATAATAGATCACTTTGGACAAGTGCTTGTCAAAAAATTTTGTGAGATACAAAAAATTTTTGTGTTTAGCTTTTCCCTGAATGAAACCTTGAAATAATTTCTATAGAGGTAGCTGCAAACAGACATGAATTGGCCCTGCTTCAAGCCACAGCAGCTGAAGCAGGGCAAATCAGGAAGCCTTACAGCCACCAAAATACCAAATTAACACTTCCTTCATTCACTATTCTACCTGTCCCAGAGAGAGAGAGAATAACATTATAGACAAATTATTTCTTACTGGACCTCCTGATGTTTCCATCATTGAAAGCACTTAATACAGCTGCAAAGTTTACTTCAGTGGTGTGGGCTCATTCTCAAATTTAGCACCAGTAGCATGAGAAAATATATTTGAGTTTGTTTGCTTGTTTTTCATGATTGCATATTCTTCTCTACCTTGTTCTTTTGTACTTCCAAACAAGAAAGATGAATGAACACAGTTATGACCCACCACTCTAGGAGAAAGTACCCTTTTCACAAGAAAATCCTGCTTTGAATAAATTAAAATCTACTACACGCCTGGCAAAAATGATGTGAAATATCGTTAAACAAAGAATTTCACTGACTTTCTCAGGAATTATGTCTGAATGGCCTGAGGCATTGCAGACATTTTATCCCTGTCATTTCTGGTGAGAAGCTGAACTGTGAGAGAGAGAGATGAGTTGACATTGAAATTCAGAGGGGGCGGGATGGTGAGTGAATGTCTGCATGGTACTTAGTTGTCAGCTGGGGTTAAAGTATGGCAGGTAATTGTTCAGTAGCTGCTTCAGGCTCTGGAAGACAGCAGAACATAGTATCAGACACTTTGTCAGAGCTATTAAATAATAAAAAAAAGGAGTCTGCCCTGACTATATGGCTACTCTAGCTAGATAGCAACATGAGAAGCTGCCAGATGCTCCTGATATCACAGACATGCTCCTGATATCACAGCAGACAGCTAATCTTAGCCATCTAGTTATACTAACAAGCTAATGGTGTGATTACAAGAAAGCGGACAAGAACTTCGTGGTTTGCAAGCTAAACAGGGACTACCAAGGCAAGCCTAAGTTTAAAAAAATGGTATCAAAGCAGTTGAAGAAGAATAAAAAAGGAAATGATGAGAGTAGGAATGTTTAAAATGTAAGGATGTTTCTTTTTTTCGGGAAAAAAGGGTATAAAAAGGGTGCCAGTGGGAGATCAGCCCTACTCTTGATCACTGTAGCTTGTGCAGGACTATAACCCTTTGCTTTTTCTGAACATACTGATGTAAGACTTCCGCAGTCAGGAAAGCTGGGCAGGTTTCTCCCCAGTCTATTGAAGGCATGCCATGAGTGCTCTTCCAAACCTCAACAGGGGAACATCCAGAGGGTGCCATCATCTCTTCCTAACAGAAAACGTCATGTTGGTTTTGAAATCTCAAAACATAAAAGAAAAGCTGTGAAAGTGAAAAATAAAATGTTATGAGAACTGTGGTGAAAAAAGGTGGCCAGCACCATGCTGAAGAAAATGTGCAGCAGATAAACAACTAAAAAAGCAGTTTTAAATCTCATAGAAACATGTAAAAGGAAAACTTCAAAATACAGAGAATCAAATTGTATAAAAAAATGTGGAGGTACAGAAGATGTATCTTTAAATCATTTTCTCTTAAAAATAGAGATAACTGTACCAGCTAGTTGGTGATGCTTCTTTAACCAAGTTTATAGTTGTAATAAACTTGTACTATAATGTTTGGTCTCATTCTATGCAATATATAGTATATAATAAGATGTAGATGGTTTTGCCATATCCCAGCTCATTCCTAAAAGGAGACTTGCAAATATGTTTACTGAAATACCAACAGCAAAATAAAAATCGTGAGACAAATACCCCAGCAGTAAAAAGGCCATGTCTTTTTAGAAATTAACTAGTAAAATTTAAGGTTTTTAAGGAAATGGCTCTCAGCTTCTTTCTGGTTCTAGTTTTAAAAGGGACTTATTTATCTATTTTTTTTCAAACAGTTGTTGGAATTATTGAAGAAGTTTCCCTTTCCCTTTCCCTTTCCCTTTCCCTTTCCCTTTCCCTTTCCCTCTCCTTTTCTTTCTCACTTTTGGATTTATCCTCTTTTCCCCCTTTTCCTCGCCAGTTTTTCCTCTTCTCTTTATTTATTTTTTTCTTTCTTCTGCTTCACCCACCTCCTTTCCTCCCTTTTCCTTCTTTTGATAGTATAGCTGTGCCTACTTACTGGTTGCTGCAAGAAGTGTATTGACAGCAAAGCAGCCACAATTTTGCTGGGACAGATTATTTTACTTCATTTTCTGCTGATCTCATGGTGTTTGTTTTGTTTTTGTGACCAAAACTGTGT
>VYXF01004997.1:296963-321597 GCA_013397295.1 Polioptila caerulea
CTCATTAAATTGTCCTTTTCCTGACCCATAAGTTTTAAAATTTATTTCCCTTCTGACTCTCTCCCCCATCCAGATGGAGGGAAGTGACTGTGACTGTGTTACTAGAAGGGGGCCCACTAGCTGTGGCCAAACCACCACAAAGTCTTGTATCTTGTATCCTTCAGCAAAAGAAAGCCAATATAAAGAAACAAAACATTATTATGGCACCAACCACAATATCTTGCAATATATCATTGTTGGATTAAGTCTTAGGGTCTGTTGTCTTTGTCTTCTGACCTAATGTGTTTGACCATTTGCTTGGATAATGTTCCTATTGCTGGCTTCTACTCCAATCTCCCGTGCGAGTTTTGTGTGTTTATGATATTATATAAGTACTGAAAGTGATGGTTTGAGTTTTTCCAGAAGGGAAGACTGACTAAGTACTGTATTCCATCAACACAACTCTTGATTTAGGAGTTTAAATTTTTCACTATTTTTGATAGGACAACAAAAAAACATTTTTCAGAACAAACTTTCAGAATAAAAATGTGGATGTACCATCAAGATGTTTTCAATTTTCACGTATATTGTAAATCTAAATACTCTGTTAAAACTTAGCTTGTTAAAAAATCACATCAAGTGATCAATCATTTTATAAATTGCATTTATAATGGTTCATTTCATTTATTTATATGAATAATAGAAGGTTCTTATACTGATTTTGGGGGGGGCCTCTGGAAGTTCTCTGGTCCAAGCTCCCCTGCTCAAGCACAGCCACCTAGAGTCCATTGTTCAGGACTGTGTTCAAATAGCTTTTGAGCATCTCCAAGGATGAAGACACCCAAGCCTCAGGGCAACCTGTGCCATGGCTCAGTCATGCTCACAATGGACAAGTGTTTTCTCAACTTTAGAGAAACCTCCAATGTTTCCCTTTGTGCTCAGAAAGTCCTATACTACAGAGCTGCGTTTACAGAGCTGCATTTCAGGCTGGAGCTCTCAGGTGTTTAATGAAGATGTTAAACAGGACTGGACACATTACTGAACCCTGGGGTATGCTGCTGCTTATTGGCATGAGAAAATGAGTGATGTCTTACTTTTTGACTGGATAGCTAGCCTCTATATTTTGACCTCAGTTTAAAAAAATAAAACATTATCTGTCTCTATTTTTTATCATCTTTCATTTTTTTTAAATTTTAATGTGGGAGTTTTGTTGGATTTCTTGTTGTTTGGGTTTTTTCCTAAAAATATAGTGGGGAAAGCAGACACAGATCTTTTTCTTTACCCTAGATTTCTCTTTATAATAAAAATTATAGTTAAATTATTTTCATTTTTATCTTTAATTTAATTTAATTTTTCAGGAAAAGTATGTAAAATTTTCAGGACTGTCATTTTAGAAATTTACACCTGAGTATCTCATTCACATTCACTATCAGTTTTCTTGTAAACTTACCTTTCCATTTTAATATGAAATTTATAATTTCATATTTCATATTTTTTTTTCTGTGAAATAGGTCTTTTTTCAAGCCACAGTATTAAAAACCCATTAGATTTTGTTTGATTATTGAGGTGATCCATGGGTTAACAATTTTCACAGAAATTTACTGGTTTCTAAGGAAGGTTATGGAGCCTCATTCCTTGGAGATATTCAAAATCTGACTGAACACGACCCTGAGTAATGTACTCTAGAGGATCCTGCTTAAGCAGGGAAGTTAGTCTGGAAGATCTTCAATGATCCCTTTCCAACCTTACCCATTTTGTGATTCTCTGAAGAGCATACTAGTTCTTATTGTTTCATTATTGAATTTCTAATCTTTTTCTCTATTTCTACCCTGCAGATTAGATATAATATACTTAAGTATATTATAACTAACCCAATATTGGTTCTAATATTCTATAAGCATAATCTAAAATAGCTTTAAAACATGATTTTCTTCCCCATGAAAATATAGTCTTGAAAATGTTTAACTGAATCTTGCCTCTGTATCACTTTAAACTAGTATGCCAGTCTTTCATTACAGATTGGAATTGCTTCATGACATACCCTAATTAATTGTGGATTGAGTCCCTCTTATTTATATATTTGTCTGCACTGATAGTGGCTTTGTCCTTGTGATAAAAGTTGGGACTACAATAAAGAATGAGCAATTAGCTGAAATGATAAAGACAACAGGGTTGTGTGAAGCACCCTTAACTATCCGTCTAAAACAGATAAGATTCACCACGCTGGATCAGAATCAATGTGGTTGCCAAAGACCACTAACTCCAATCTTACTCAGCCAGAGAACACTGTACAGCACTTAGACCTCTTGCAGACACTGTTAATTCTTTGTTTGCTTGTTGTTGGCTTGACATTCCCTCTCCTTTTCCCTCCTCCACCCATTTTCTTTCTTTTCTAATTTAGAATGAAGTTTCATTTGGGCAAGAGCATTTTATCTCAGTGATGGTGCACTGTAATCTTCCAGGTAGCTTTCCTCTGGTCAAATTCTACCATTTTGATTACTTGAAATTCCTCCCCTGATATTTCAGAGGAACAAGGCTGTCAGCACATATCCTCTTCTGTTACAGTTATGCCTAAGTTACTGCCCACAGCTTCTCACAACCAGTGCCTCAGACCTGACAGCTACGAAGCTTCATTTACAGAAATTATATTTATTTTAGTCAAAAATTAGACCACTGCACCTGTGTGATGTAGAAAGAAAGTCTTAGTCACATTGTCTCTCTTAAACTGAAAACAGAAAATATCTGCAGGAGAGTACAGGTTGGATGAAGAAACCTGTTCCTTTTGCCTGGAAGGAAGCAGCTCTGCATTCATCTGCCACAGCTACAGTGGCTGCTGCAGTGAAACTGCTTTCATTCACATGTGGCATGGCAGCTGGATATTAATTTAGCTTGAAGATGAGTTGTAAGGCTGTAATCCTGTAAGCAGGGTAACTCTGTAGTCTGGGATGTGAAAAGGGAGATGGACCACAGTATTGCCTTTTTCACTGAAGCCAAAGCATTGTGTCACAAGGAAAAAGGCAATTGATTATGTGATACCTGTGTTTAGTTAGGGGTACTACTTCTGCCACAGGGTGCCTTGTACTCAGCAGATTTCAAATTTGGCCCATTAATAGTTTTACAGTTTAAAACATATCTGAGAATTTATCTCAAAAATTCACAATAGAAATATAATTTCACATTGATCAATAACTATGCTGTATTCAACTGAATGAAATGAGGCCTAGAAATAATAAAACTTAGAACTACATCATTAGACCCTTAAAGAGTAAAAGAAAAATATTCATTTATGGAAAAATGCTGAGATAATTTCTTGGTATGTAATATTCAGAAGGTGTTTTTTATTTGGTTTTGTTGGGTTTTTCCACTACATGCAGATCTTTGATGTTTTCATACAACAGAATAGTTGTTTTTTTAATCTAGTTAGAGGAAATTATTTGCATCTGAGGGTTAATAAAATTCAGAAATTACATAAAAAATTAGACCTCTTGAAATGTACTGTTATTTCTGCTTTGCTGAGATGAGCTAGAGACAATATATTTGATTGCTTTCAAAACAGAACAGAGGGGACATTCTGCAACTCCTTTATGATGTTAAACGTTTGTAAGAAAGATGGAGAATAAACAGTTTTCAGAACTTAAACTACTTTGTGCCCAAATAACTGGGGGATGTGTGGGGTGTGTGGAGGGGTGGAATTTACACAGGGGGGTTTTTTGTAGGTTTTTTTTAAACTAAAAAATGGATTTAAAAAATGAAGAAAACATATACCCACCTCAAATTTTTTGGAGATTAACCAGTTTTTTCTGTTTAAAGTTACTTCAGTTAAAATCAGCTGAATTATAGTCTTAGCTCACCTTGGTTTGCCTTGCCTTTTTCTCACTCCACCAGTTCCTCTGTAGTGTGAACATTATAATAAATTAAAACCTTACAGTGGCTTTGCATTTTCACTAGAAGATAAGGAACAGCTTAGCATTTGATTTTTAACTCAAAATGGAACTGCCTCTTCATGGAACAATACACGGTGCTGTCCAGTGTGTTGCTGTTTGAACAACTGAGAACTCAAAATACAAACATGTGCACATGCACACACACACACACACACAAATACCCACATGTTTTTATCCTCCTGGTTGCTGGTAGCCCAATAGACTAAATGTTTCTAAGGAAATGTCCACAGATCTGAAATCTGTATGAACCTTTAGATATTCACCTTTATCTAATACTATCCTTTTGTACATTGAGGAAAATATTTGAGTTGTAGGTGTTTATTTAATAAATTGTGAGGAAAAAGGAAAATATTTCTAGACAAGTTACATGAGTAGCATAAAGCTACAGAGTGACTATTTGAGTTGGCCTAGTATGGAAAAAGAAAAACATAAATTTACAGAGATTCTTTTATCCTTTAAACATGGAATTAATTTTCTCTCAATTTATAAAAGCATTAAAATCCAGGCCTGCCTTTCAAGTCATGAATATTTTACCCAGAGCTCTCCCTGAGAGGGAGAGAAACAGCTTTTTAACCAGCTGGTGCAGGGTTATATTTGGCATATGGAGCTTGGATTCAGTTATTGACTTAGAAGCCCATAAATACCCCCTTAACAACAGTGCTGTGTGTAATACACATCGTTGGGGAACTCCTTAACACAGATTTCTAAGGTATCAGCCTGCTTGTCTATGAACACAATATACAACAAAGCAGAAGACTTGAATTTAGATCAGGTTGATAAAATCCTAGGGCTGGTGGAAGCTGAGGAGTCTCCAGTAACAAAATAAACTCTGGGAATTTGTTTAATGAAGAAGAAAGCAAACATTTTTTCACTAGTCCTTAGAATTGTTCTCAGCACAGTTTGCATGGTGAATTAGTGATAGATGCTGAATTAATAGTACTGAGGAATGACATACACTTATGCAAGTCA
This sequence comes from Polioptila caerulea, assembly GCA_013397295.1. Taxonomy (NCBI): domain Eukaryota; kingdom Metazoa; phylum Chordata; class Aves; order Passeriformes; family Certhiidae; genus Polioptila; species Polioptila caerulea. The sequence continues at coordinate 301,856 of VYXF01004997.1, forward strand.
CATATACAGTACAACCAGCAACAATAAAAGTTTCTGATGTCTGTTTCTTTACAGACTCAAGTTTTAGTATAATTTGTTTTCAACTAAATATACTATTTTTTTTCTTAAGGAGGTAATTAAAATAATTTTTCAAAGTTACTCAATTAATTCTCCTTGTTACAATTACTTTAAAAATACTTTTAAATAAATTTTGTAAATTCATCTTCCATTTGCCTGAAAAAAGAGGTCTGTATATGCTGAGTGGTTCAATGCATGTGTTGCAAAGGCATGTAACAGCTGGGATCTATCACTGCCAAGCAATAATTAAACAAAGTTGGCAACAGAACTCTGGGAAAAATTTTGTATGCAAAACAGAACCATACATCTTCTGTAGGAAATTTCTTGTGGGTGTGTAAAAAATGCATTCAGATGACTTTCGCTTTTTATTTTATTTTTTTATTATTTCATCTGATTGGTTACCAGAAATAAAGATATTTTCAATCAATTTAAAATAGGGAGGTTAAGTCTGAAAGTCATTAAAATCAGAAAGGTTAGTCAAATAGTAGAATCTCCCAAAATTTACCTTATGTAGAGAATTAGAAAAAAACAGGACTTCTTATTCTAACAAATAAATTCGGCTTAATATCTAGGCTGACTAAAGGGTTGTGTAAATTTTACAATAGGCTTTGTTTAAAGGAAAGACTGTAGTCTTTTTATGTTAAATGTACACATATAATTTAGTCTTTCAATCTAAATTCTGTCTCTAAGGGTAATGTCAGGCAAAACAAACTGGCATGGTAATAACTTTAAAATGCTTGCTTTTACATTCTAAACTTTATTTTTCATGGCATTTGAAAAACCACCTTGATATATGAAAATCAGAAATTCGTGATTTATTGGCAGGAATTTGTTAGACATGCAGTTATCTCCACATTTAGACACCCTGAAGTGTCTAAGTAGTTAGTTACATGTGACAAATATTTACAAGAAAATTAAAAACATTTTCTCCTCATGTGAGAGCAGGAGATGAAACTTTCTGAATATATTTCTGTGAATAACTTGGTCATATCTGAGTAGTAACTATAAATCTTATAGATACTGCTTGGGATAACAGGGCTGCACCCACTACACCAGTTTACTAGGCTGTGTTGGAGGTTGCTGTGCCGCAATGGTTTGAACGAAGATACTAGGCAAGAACTCAGAATTTATGATAGTGAGATCTTGTTAGTAGATTAATTGCTACTGGTAATGGATAAAGCTGCTCTGGAGTTGTGCTCGCTCTTTTGAGAAAGTACTTAAGGATTGTTGGGATGATATCCTATGTTTTTGACTATCATGTAAATTTTAGCCCTCTAGGTCAGCCAACCTGTCTTAGAATATCTGTTTATTAGATATGAGCCAAAAGTACTCCTCCTTTAATCACAGACTTTTCACAGCACCTATGCCTGTGAATAAATTGAAAGCTCTCAATGCTCTGAGTCTCAAATTATCTGTCTATTTGCATAGTGGTAATCATTTTACATCAGCTTGGGTTTTATTTAATTACAGCTGAGCAACTGGAACCCCTGGAATATTTTCAGCAGTGATACTGTGAGTCTCTCATTTTCTTTCGTCCTTTCCTTTACTGCTGATCACTTAGTCCTTCACCCAGTATGAGCTGTGTCCACTCTTACTAACTCTTGGCAATTGTCTTAAAGCATACTTGCCACGATTACGTCTAAGTAGCATGAAGATTAATTTTTCAGATGTTTCTCTTATTGCCACAATATAATAGGGAAAAATGGATAATTAGCAAGTGTAATGCCCGTTGAACTTAGAACACTGGCAAGGTTACCAGAAAACTTTCTGATTTCCAGGCTATTAATACAGCAGTTTTGAGAGTGGATGTGGTAAAGGACAATCCTCATAGACTATAGTGGATGTGTATCCCAGTGTTGTGGAGCTTCAAATACAACTTGAAAGTTTTGCAGCAAGCTGTGTTCCGTAAATGCGTCACAGCAGAGTATCACGGTCTGTAAAGTATTGTATTTAAAGCATCTATCTGCCACTGCGTATAAAAATATTTCCTCGGGAAATGTAGCTGGTTATTATTGTGGGAATAGAGTGGTCACTGAGGTGACATTATGTAGGAACTTTTCAATGCAGATCAATACTGGCAATTCATTTGGATCCATATGAGATTTCCAGTGGTAGTCCATTAATGTTGAAAAAGAGTAATAGAAGGCAGGATGTAGAAACAGAAGCAAAAGGGAGACGATGATAAAAGCAAATGAACTGCTATATATTAAAGTGGATAGGGAGAAGGAGGAGATAAACCAGCTTACAATGTATAGTTTACTCATATACATTGTAGGCTACCGAAGAATGAACCTGATATTAAAACAGAAGATATGTGCTGAGTTATCTGATATAACAATGATCCTAGGTAAGATCCTTAAAGCAAGTATGACTGCAATTTTGGCATACACATAGGTAAAGTAGCTAGAGATCATTTAAAAAAAAAAAGTGAAATGAAAAAAAAAAAAAATTATATCCTCCTCTACAGTAAGATATACCCATAGATCTTTTCACTATATGGAAAACACATGTGGTCACCTTATTGTTGTAGGTTAGTTTCAGCCATCATTACAGGAAATGGATGTAGGAATTATCTACAGTACAAAAGATACTCTAGCAAGAACTGGGGACTAAAAGCAAAAGCATGTTATTATTGACTTGCAATCTCTGGATTCTTTATTTTAATCATTATAACTTCATTGTAAGCAGATGATTTATATTTAACAGGTTTTCACAATTCTCATAAAAATTGTGGGTTATGTCTTGCTCACCTTTCTACTGCCCAAATATTTGTGAACCTAACTAGTATGGAAGGTTATGTGTAAGTATAAAGGTTTTGTGTAGGGACCACAAGGATCTCAAAAGGATTAAGAAAATAGGATGTTTTACTATGTTTTATCTTAAACTGGTCATTAAAATTCAATAGTTACTTACATTGTTCATATCTCAGAGCAAACAACCTTTAAAATGACTGCCCAAATAAGCTGTGTAACAAGGATAGTACAGCAAAGGAAGGTCACTGATATTGAAATTGGCCAGACAGAAACTTTCTAACACAATTTTGGGTATTAGAAAGCAGGCATTCATTATTGTAGCATGCTGGTCGCTCAGAGGGTCCTTCCTCTGATCAAGTGTCCCAAGTGTTATAAAAACAGAGCTTTTAATATACGTGCTGATTACATATTCACTAGCTATGCCTGCTTATTTGATGCATATATACTGCTTTATTTTACATAGTCATACCCCTTATTGGAAGTCCTTGTATGGTTCTTTGGCGGTCTTCTTTGGTGGTCTTCAATATCTGGCATCATTTTTTAGGTGGCTGTGCCTTGACCCCCTCTTTTGAATAAGAATAAGCACAGTATTGTTGTTTTGCATAATTTGTGCCTTGTCAGCCTTGCAGAGCTTAGCTAGTATCCTGCTTGCCTTTTGCATGACTTCCTTTTTGTCAGCCTTATCTGCTCCTCCAAAGCTATATTGTTACCTTTTCTTGATAAGAATAAAAAAATATTATCCTGTTCTACTATCCTTATCACACAGGCCTCCTGTTAAGGAGAAACTAAATTTCTCTTTATCATGTGACATGGTGATGTGTTCAACATGTCTTACAACTTCTGATTTCTAGACAACTTAAAGCAATTTTAAACCATTTAGTTAATCCATGAACATAATGAAGTGTTAATTGATGAAATCAATGAAGTTTAATTTCACTTATTAAATTAATTATGGAAGATGAGAGAATTATATAAAGCTGGAAGATGAAAATCATGATAAGAAGTTGGAAGACTATAAAAAAATAGAATTACACCCCTTTCTCTGGAATTGACTTTATTTTCATGACTGTCAAAGGAATATTTACATTAATTTCAACAGAAAAGAAATAATTTAAAAATATATCTTTGATCAATTCAGTGAAATTTGATTATATCCAGAACTGGTTAGTAATGAATCAGAAAGAACAGAATTACATTTTCACACCAAGTGAAAATGATCTTTAGATGGGTTCAGAATTAGTGTTTCAACAGCATTGCTATATTAAATACCCACCTCTTTGTTTTAAAGCACATTATGCATAGCAGTAATTGGAAAAATATCTAGAAACATGGAAATCAGAGGAACTCAAGAGTCTCCTGGTTATTTTAGTGTCCTCAATATTTTTTCAAGGATTATTTCAGCTGATGGAAGGATTGTAACACTCCTACTGCTTCACGGAAATTTCTCATAGGCTGTTTTGTATATACCTTGAAGTAGCCAGCCTATTTATAGGACTTTGACTGAAAAAATCCAATTGGATGCAAATTATTTTGGATGTGCAGTTTTGTGAACACAGAAACTTCTATTTTGTGAACTGTTGCAATGAGATGTTACCTCGTCTCTGAAGTGCCTAAGTTATGGAGCAACTTCATAAAAAAAAAACAAAACAAAACAAAAGCTCAACAGCCCTGCAGAGTCTTGAGTGTTTCAGTCACAGTACAGTGGACTCTTGTATATATTTCTTTACTTTCAAGAACTAAGACTATGAAGCACAAAGTAGTGACAGTAGTCACTTTCCATCTTGTTAGTGTAACTCATCATTACATGACAGAGCAGCAGCACTTCCTCCTGTAATGAGCCGTTGAGTAGGGATTCTTTGGAGTACTGCAGTGGTACATAGGATTGACATTTACTGTGCCTCCCCTGCATGGCATGTGAGGAAAGCTGTATGAGAACACATGAAAGAACCTGTGAACTTGTTTCTTTTCTATAAGATAATGAAAACACTCCAACACATAGGAGCTGTTTAAAACAAGGTCAACATTCTGCAGAAGTAGCAGATTAAAAAAAAAATATTTTATGACTGCACACATGTTAAAATATCAAAAAGGTCTACTTATTTTTTTGCACCACTGTAAAATTTTAAGGAAGAAAAGTCTATCGTGTCAAGGTAAATAAAAGATGGGTGAATAATTAGGCCTGGATATGTAAAACCAGCTTTGATTTTAATCCAGAGTGTTTGCAAAAGAAAGAAAATGTTCTTTTTTTTCCATTGAAAGAGATTTTTCTTTTTAAGTCTTCCATGATCTTGAAAGACTTTTTATATTTTCTACTTCATTAAGAATAACCACTAAATAATACCTTCATACTGAAATATTAATATGGTTGTATACATGTAATTTATCACTGGAACCATAACTCTTTGTTAAGACTCTGAAAATTGACTTGGTGTCAATTCAATACTTGAATAAGAACATTAAGCATTACGTAAAATGAAGATACAAGTTATCAGATGCGCAGTCCATGCAACCCAATATACCTGATGCCTCCTGAGGAAAGCAGTTTTTTAAAAGGTGTCTTATTCTACAAGAGTCTAGTAAAGGCTTGTATCCAACCTCCTATAAAATGGAGAAAAGTGAAGAAACACAAAGCGTAATTCTCTTGGACCATTACGTTAAATTTAGACAAATGTTTTTATTTCAAAATCACCTAAAAAATTGCAGGATCATAAAGTCGTAGTCTTATTCTGAGTCAGCCCCTGGTTCTGCACAGGACACCCCATGACTCACAACATGTGCCTAAGAGCACTGTCCAAAGAGCCCTTGAACTCTGCCAGGCTGGTGCTGTGACCACTTCCCTGGGGAGCTGCTCCAGTGCCCAATCATCCTCTGGGTGAAGAACTTAAACCTCTCTTGACAAAACTTCAGGCCATTCCCTCAGGTCCTGTCACTGATCACCACAGAAGAGATCAGTGCCTGTCCTTCCTCTTCCTCTCACAAGAAAATTGTAGACTCAAATTACCTCAGCTGCTCCTTGTACTGTTTCTTTCTAGGCCTTTCACTGCTGTCATAGCCCTTCTTTGGATGCCTTTTAACAGTTTTATGTACTTCTATATCATGACACCTGAAACTGTACAGCGTGTTCCTTCTATGTTCTACTTGCCAGCTTTTGCGTCTGTAACCTGTGGGGTGTAACTGAGTGTCTATATTTCCCTTAAGTAATTTACCTAGCAAATTTTTGCAAACCTGCAATAACTCAGTCTTTATATGCCTGCACTTTGAATCACAAAGGTTTATTTTTCTCTTACTATGGTGTAAAGGACAAATAAGCCCAAAGGAGACAAATCTACAGTGGGTATATTAGTTTTATATTTTGTTACTCTTGCCTTCTTTTTGAACTATATGATGCCCCAATGATTTTGCATTCTTCTCTCTACCTTGAAATATATTGGGAATTCCTATTTAAAAACTGCAAAATCTTTTTCTTTTTTTTTTTTTTTTTGTCAGAATTAAATTCTGAGTAATTATTTACTTATTGAGTGGGCTTACATCACTTTCAAAAGATATATTGGCATGGATTCTAGACTTTCAATATTTGTAAGCCTTACTGTATATTGCATTTCTCCTCTGTTCTAAGCTCTTCTTAAAGCCTTTAGAATTGTTCCTCTGAAGTAGTCATGTTTTTTCAATATGCTTTGGTGGTATCATAAAAATTCAGATAATAAATGTGTATTTCAACAGAAAAATTAGACATCTCTTAAAATAAATAGCGTGAGGAAAAGAATTACCATGTAAATAGAATGTAAATAAGAAGAAGTGAGAAAGGAACTATGATAGAGTGAGTTTATAAAATAGAAAAAGTAGGTCACAGAGAGTGAAAAGAATAGACACTGGCTTTATCTGATAAGCAATCTTATAATTTATTTAGTTTATAATTTATTTACAACCGCATTCATGCATCAAAGATGGTATAGACTTGTTAAAAAATGGATGGAGAGTTGATCTGCTCACACTCCAGAAACTGTGCTATGAGATCATTTGAATATTGTAATCATAATATTGGCTGCTCAGTTGTGATCTGTGAAGAAAAAACCTTTTTCAAAGTAGTAAGTAAGGAAAAAATCAGTTAAGATGATGTGGGAAAGGGACATTCCACTGAGCTTCCATGTCCCATGGGTCACTTTTTGCTTCTGAGCAACCTTACTGACCAGTGATAAAGTTACAAATTACATGAACCAGAAAATAATAAAATCTTTAGTTGACAGATGTTTGCTTCTATACTAAGACTGTGTTATTACAAACATATTTTAGATATCTTTTAATGTTCAGATGAGCACTTTAAACAGACACAAATCCTTTTAATGTCAAGAGCACCTGATTATATGTTCACAATTAGGTATATAGTTAAATGCTTTTCCTGCTAGGGCTAAGGATTATGTCATTATCTGTGGTAGATATGATATGGCTGCAGGTAACTCTGAAATGAAGTTCCAGACTTTAATTTTATCAGAAGACTTCAATTTTTAGCTTTTCATTTTAAATTTGTCTGATTCACCTGAAGCGTTCTAATGTCCACAAAATACGCATTTGTGTATCACCCTTGTGATCACAAGTCAAACTACAGTGTTCTATTGAGCAGTCGAGAATTTGTTCCATCAGAATGTTTCTGGAATAAGATCTGAAGGACACACACTTTCAGTAAAGAGAGCTTGTGTCCTGGGTTGATGCTGAATTGTATCCCCATTCGTCTGTTTAGCTCAGAAATAAGTTTTGTACCTTTAAAACTGGATCTGAGAGTGAAGGAGAAGTGGTGGAATGTCTGAGGCAGCTGTTTCCGAAACATAAAGATCAGAGTTTTCAGCTTCCCTCACTCATGGCCTGTGTTATCTGCAGTGTGGACGGTGAGGGAACTCTCCTTTGCTTTTTGTTAGTTTTTGGGTAGCTGAGGCACAGAAGTTCTCCGGACTGTGTTTTTTTCCTTTTCCTTGGAACTGTTTGAACCTGCTCTGGACTGAAAACCCAAAAGGGCACCAGGAGCTCACACCTGTGCCCTGGGCCCGGCCTTTCCCAGCCCCAGAGGGACTGAGGGCAACTGAGCGAGGGAACTACAGCCCACGGGAGAGAGAGACTCTGGGAATTTGGGATCTCTGCGGAGCGGCCAGAGGGTTTGTTGTTCAGTGTTGTTCATTTGTTGTGCTGGGGAGTGCTTTGCCTGTTCAATAAACAACTTTTTTTAACTTTCCTCCAAGGAATTTTTTTTTTCCTGTCCCAGACCAGTTGGGCGGAGCAGCAGTTCAAATTTGCTTTCTAGAAGTACTCCATCTGGAGGTTTCTTCCTAAATTTGCCCTAAACCAGGACAGCTTGTTATAGTGAAAAAAGTGTTATTAAAATGGCTTATTTTTTAAATATTGAAATTGAAGACATTTGAAACAATGTTTGAGTCAAATATATGATTCCTAAATATATTACTGCTATTTGACTCCAATCGTAGTTACATTCCTTGTAAATAGCTTGACAGGTACATTGCAGTGCTTGGCTGGTAAACGGGAAATAAACAATGGTACAAATAGTAGTATCATGTTAATAGTATGAAATTTAAAAAAAAAAAAATTCTTTCAATTTGAACATTCACTGTGCTATTTCAAAGAGAAATGGTAGCTAAGAAGCAGGAAATCATATCCATTTCCTTTTTGGTGCAGCCAAAAAACTGCAGTAGCAGCACCATAACTTGTCATCAGACAAATTTTTCTCCTAAATCTGACTGCTGATTTAGAATCAGTTTGCAGCTCCTTCATCCTTTGATTACTATTCTCAGCATTAGGGAAAAGCAAAGAAATTAACACTATTCTTATTTGATGCCTTCCATGAAAGGAAGACCCAGACTGGAATTTTCATGCTGAGAGGAAAAAGGAGGCCATTCAGGAAAAAACAGATGGAGAAGACACAAGCAAACTGGTCTAGTGAAATCTGTATCCTCCCTAGTAAAGTATCTTTCAGATTATTATAGAAAACTTTTTTTCAGATCAGCATGGGAATTTTAAATGTAGCAATCTGATACATAAAGGGTAATTAAATCCAGCCCAAAGCACCAGACTACTAAGCTTAGGTTTTCTTCAAAAGTGTTATTCATCAAGAAAGATCTAGCACTTAATGTGTGGTCTGAACAGTAATAGACTCTGACAATGTGTTACAAACCAAACATTTATTGAGGCAGTAAGAAAGATGAGTATCAATATCCCCCTACAGCAATGAATGACAGGAAACAGGGGATTGTAAGTGATGCCAAGGCTCTGCTGGACTGACAGGGACATTTAATGTCTGGGGTCATGTGACACCAACAGTCAATCATGCAAAAATTTCTTGGATACAGGTAGCAGTCGTGCAACCTCTTGGCTCTACCAAAAGCAGTGTGATTAAAGACTTGTTTGTACCTTACTTGAGCAACGTGGACAGCAACTTGTCTCTGTTGACAATGTCAGTCTGCAGACTGAGTGTCAGAAGAACTGTGTTGGCCATCTGTCTATGCTGCTGATACTGGTCCAGGGAGGTTGCGAGAAGACAGGGGATAACAATATTATACACTGTTAATACAATATCTAGGTGTTCTTCACCTTATATATTTCATTGCTTATCCTCATTGAAGTTATAGGGAGATACCTGTGTAAATCATGTTACTGAATATCAGAGTTCTACTTAAAATCTAAGGCATTAGGGCTATCCATTTTATGTCAATTATTGTCTTATTTAATTACTGATAGGTAAGGAAAATAGGTTTTTTTATGTATAGAAGGAAGACTTGCGCCTGCCTTCAGGTGTAATTTGTTGAAATAAAAGAGAAAATATTAAAGGTACATTGTTCAATGCTTTCTTGCTCTGAATAGCACCTGCTATGTTCTGTTGACTTGTCTCCCACAAAATGCATACACAGGGAGTGGCTATCTTTACTGAGGCACCTTCATTAAAGTTTCACGTTTTAAGCTTGTTTACTCCAGCAGGACACAATCACAGCAACATACCTTGCTGCTGTTTCAAACGATTTCACATAGTTTACCCTTTCAGTAATTGCAAATTATCAATTAAACCTCATAGATGTTAACTTCACTCTTTTTCTCATTACTTTCTCAGACAACACCTTACAACATTTTTCATTAAAAATAATTGGTTGGTAATCTGTTTCTATGATCATCTAAGTATTTTATCCATATTTTCAGCATAGAAAAAATTATTTTGTGCATGTGTTTCTCACCATAGAATAAATGTTCTACTTTTGTTTGACATTTGCTTTACTATAGGATTGTTTTTCCATGCCTTCCCACACCCTGTATGTTACCATTATGGGTGTGTAAAATAATCCCTTCCACAGTTTTTTTGTTTCTCATATTGGTCAGAAAAGCTCCTTTAGGAGTATACATTTCTCACAGACCCTTCTCTCATTTTTGTTCTATGTTTAACAGATAACCAGTTGTGATCATCCACTAACAGCAGACAAAGTTATAACAACTTGTGTAATTTAGAGAAAGATGCAACACCTAGGACCATCTCACATAAATTTCAAAATCAGGATTGGGAAAGAGTGGTAACTTTTTGAGTCTTAGGGTTTTTTTCTACCCTGACCAAGTATTTCAATTTTAATCATTTAGGTGAATGGGAAAATGAAAGCATACACTTTCAGCTTATTATTTTAAAGTTTGTGAAAAATTCATCCTGTCAGATGCAAATGCTTTAACTGAATTTTAAAATCTGATTGTTTGGATTTATAATTTTAAACAAAGAATGCAAATTGTTTTATACCTAAAAATGAAATAAAGTAAGCTAAATATTTTTTCTTATAGTTAAAAAGAAAAAGGCACACAAATAATCTTCTGCAAATATTGTCTTCTTTTTAAAAATAATTCACTTTACTCATGCACTTAATTTAGTGGTGTCCTAAAAAAACCTAAAAAATTATTTTCATTCTCTAAAAGGCATCCCTCAGACACATACACCTTATTTTTTCATCTTTATTGTGTTTAAAGGGTTTGTTCCTTCTTCTTGTTTGATTATTTTGTAATTGAGTTACATAGTTCTAAAACCATAGCATAAGTACTGAATTATTGCAATAAATTATTCCTCCCTAAACCTTAGACAGGAAAAAACCTCTTGTATTAGTTTAAGTTCTTCATAGTAAATAATCCAAGAGTTTTTCACAATAGAGAAAATATTCTGTAATCTGCCAGAACTTACATTCAATGGAAAACATCCACATAATGAAAAATTAACTTCTAGATGTTTGAGTAATCATGGCATTGATACATTTGCTCTATAGTCATAACCCTAAATCTGAAAATATTTTTGATATTATTGCCAAGGACTAAAGAGTTCTCAACATGGAACACATAAAGAAATTAACGCAAGTAACAGATCTTTAAGATAATACAAAAAAAAAAAAAATAAAAAATAAAAAAGCCATAGTTGTCACTGCACTGACTTTTATGTTCCAAAATTAAAACCAAAACCCAATTTTTATAGTAAATGAAAATCAGGAAAGAATTGAGGCTGGAGTATGTTATGAGTGTAAACTTACTGAGATTTTTATCTATATCTTTAGGTTTATGTGTTAATATTTGAACAAATGTGAAGATAAGCTTGCTAATTTACTTGACTTTTCCTGCAGATATTTTTCTTTTTTTTTAGATTTTATTTATTTATGTTTCACTTTATCCTTTCAGCATGAGATGTCTTAGATAACTCTGGTTCTCCTTGATATCTTACAATATTTGCAGTCCTCATATCTCCAGCAGAGTAAGCATTAAGCTCTGGACAGTTGAAATTATAGTTGCCTTATGTTGCCTAGATCAAAATTCAAGGTACCAAATCATAAAGATAATTAAAAAAAAACATATTTTCAATACACAAAGCATTGGGTTTCCTGACCAGTCAGAAAAAGCCAAAGGTTTTGCTAATGAAATATTGATTGTTGCCGGTCCTATGACAGTGGCATCACTTAAGACAGTGTAAATAAGCAGCAGTTCCAGGGTCAAACTCACCAATATTGAAACAGGGATGTCACAGCCATTGATCTGGGACTCATTAGGGTGCAGACTGAACATTACTGTGCAATCGTGCTAGTGAGATGGATCACCACTTGCAGATGGAACATGCAGAGTGATTTTACTGTCTTTTCCTGAGAAACTTATGCAGTTTTCCAACAGGGAGATTTGTGGGTACACAAATCAAATCTACGATGGAAAGGACATTTGTCTTGGAGCTTTGAGTTGCTTTCAGAGACTCTTTGATGATAAACCCTGAAGAAAAATGGAGGCAATGTGGTTGCACTTTGTATCTGCAAAGACAGAAATTGTAGCCCAAAGCTGGGATTTGGTCAGACTTTGCTCCTTTCCATAATAGCTGTCAGGATATTGTTTCTGTGGCATGAGGCCTTTCAGGAATTAAAAGGTAAATTAATTCCCAAATGACCAAAAGTTACTGAGGAAAGTTGGGCTCATTAATTTATTCCTACTGATTATAGAAAATAAAAATAGTCTCAGACTATTCTGGAAGAATTTAGGGATGCAGGAGTCAAAATATTGCAAACCCTTTGCAAACCCTTTACAAAATATTGCAAAGTCCTCTGAGAAACCTGTGAGAGTATAGAAATATTGAAGATTAGCCAAAAGGCAAAACCTATATGACAGCCTCAGCGAAGGCAAGAATTCACTAACAGGATGGCTAAATCTCTTACAAGGGCATAGCAGACTACACTTTAACTTCTAATTTGGATGAACATTATGAGGGAAGCAACCTTCACATCCTTAAGTGAATTAAATACTACCTTACTCATAATACTCCTGAATTTGTGGCACATCCAAATTATTTTTTTTTCTTTCTGATACAGCTCATAGCTCCTTGCAAGCATGCCATAGATAGCCCGAGGGAGTTCTTTATTGAATCTTTGACTAGAGAAAATAATTCATTCCCAATGGAAAAAAGTAATAGCACGCCTGATGTTCAAGCAATGCACTTCTACAAGAAAGCCAAATTTCAATTGCTGTATTTCAACCTAAAATGTTCAACCCTATTACGCTGGAACTGGTACAAAATATTCAATAATTCATTTCTATACAATCCTTATGGCTTTGGAGTTTTTAGTCTTTGACTTAAACTATGGTAACAAGTCTCATGATGACTAATTGAAACTAATTACTTCTTAGAACAAATTAAAGAGGGCAATTTGGGAGGAGGGAAATAAAAAAATAAATGCCTTCTGTAGAATAAGGGAGTGGGTGTATTGTGCCTGAGCAGCTGTGTTACTAAGTACTGTGAATGCTCTCTCAGATCTTAAAATTCTAAAAATTCTGAACAACACAGTCATATATGTAATTGGAGACTTATTCTTCTGCATGAAGTTTAGGATTAATACACAGTTGTTTTGGTGTTCCATCATGAATTCATTTAATTTAATCATTGCATTCTAGAAAAGATCACTGGAAAGCAATAAAACTCTCAAAATGTGAAAAAAGGCAAAAACAAATCACCAGAAAATTAAGGGCCTGGGTAGATGATTTTGATAAAAGTAATATTTTAAATTTTTTTTTTCAGAAAAGGTAATCAAACACTTCAAAGTATTCCTTTTATTGCCTTTTCTCCTGATCTGCTCTATCTTTTGGCCCCTGATACTGAATTTTATAGATATATAGATATATTCAAAAAGCATCACTCTTCAGTTGAATATCTGCCTGAATGGCAAGATTTACCAAAATATCCTAAATCATGTACAATCATCCCAAATTTGTGAGACAGTCACAAATAGTCACGTTTTTCTTTAAAACTAAAAATGAAAATGATGAAATTGGAATAAAAGCACAAATGCAATAGTATTTTACTGGGGATTTTTATTTTATTTTAGATCAAATTCCATATTTTTACACATACATCACTAAAAAATACCTCCTTCTTAATGCTACCACAGAGCAATAAAAAGCCAAGAGAGTTAAATGAGCATCTAAATTTTCAATGTCAACACTGTCTAATCAAGCATGCCAGAAAACAAAATATGGAATTATTGCAATAAGAGGTGGGATTCTTTTTCCTTATTGTTGCCTGCTTATCTTCACCGACTTCTTTAAGAAAATTTTTTCTTGTATATTCTTTATTTGTTTCATATTCCATGATGGCGTAATCACTGATAGCAAAAATCAGAAGAAGCTCTCTCTTTAGCTAAATTTGTTGAATTCCCAATTTGCTAAATCCTATTAATTTTGCATAAGAACATTTTGTACAACCTATACATGAACTTGTTAAGACCAAGTGGTCTTTTCAAATGACAAAAGATTCCACAGCTCTACGTTTTTTGAGGTAGACTGTTTTTACACTTCATTATCTCTCTCAGAACAACTTGTGCTTGTACAGAATACTGTAATTGGGACTCAAGTATTTCTTAGGTGTCTTCAACATTCTTTTCTCTTTGTTTCTTCATACTCTTCAGGTTCTTAATTCTTCAGCTCCAAACTTTTCATGACAGCAAAAAATCAAACAGAATGTTGTGTTCACAATCACTATATATGATATAGTTCAATACTATATATAAGATGTATTGGTTCAATACTGAAAAATTAAATGTGAAACCGTATAGGAGCTATTTTGTATATTTTAAACAACTTTTTAAAATTTCAATTATAGCAATCTATCAAATGTCACTCATACCACTAAAATTGACAATATTATGCTTCAAAATATTTGATTCAGATTGGGAATTGAGGTACACAAAGCCTTAGAAGCCCTGACTTTTTAGGATTGTTGTTTACAAAAGCAAGGGTGATTGTGGTTACTTAGACTAATGTATTTACTTTAGTGAAACCCAGGTACAAAAACACATGCAACATTCATGCAATATGATTGCAGAGTTGTACCAAATTCATGAGGAATTAATTTATTCTAATAGTTACCTCTCAATGTCACTCCAAAGAAGATTCTTACTTTTCAATGGATCGTACTCATGTATACTTGGTATTAATGAAAATCCCCAAGGACCTCTATGGCACTGCACAGTTTCTGCTATTGTTGCATACTCCCTTCCATTTGAATGTTCTTTTCTGAAGCAGTGCTTGACTTTATAATAACAGTCATTTGTTAGTATGTGCATGCACATATTTTACAGCTAAGCTTTAATCACTTTCAAGGCTATGTTTTTGTTTACTGGTCTTCAGAAATTAATCACTGCTGGTTCATTGTTAAGAGAAAAATGAGGCATTGATGAAGTGGCAACAATTTGTGTTCTCTGTATAAAAATCAGTTTATGCAGAACTAAATCAGGGACTTAAAAGGTATTATTCAGACACGCTCCTTTCCTACTTTGCATTGCAAATGGTCGTGGTTAAAGGTGCAGCAATTATCTCTTGGTAATATCAAAAGAGGGGAACACTTTATTAAATATTTGAAAAACTGTTAATCTATCTGCATGAATAGACTTAGGGCAATCTTCAAGAAATACTGACTAAACAAGGCAGCTCAGATATGGATTATTTTTACTGTGATATTAAGTGAATGATACTCTATCTTCTGTGAGAGCAACGATAATCAAAACCTTCTACCTCATTTGGTTGGGGTGTAGGATTGTGTATGTAGAAGAGTTGATACTTACCTCATACTTAATACTGCTAGTAATAATAAATCAGAACAGGACAAGAGATTTTTGTGTTGGGAAGGAAGAAAACAGATGTCAGTATCGATCATCTGCTTTAGAATTTATATATTTCAAACATCATAAGCAGAAAAGGAGGAGAAGGAGAAGGAGAAGGAGAAGGAGAAGGAGAAGGAGAAGGAGAAGGAGAAGGAGAAGGAGAAGGAGAAGGAGAAGGAGAAGGAGAAGGAGAAGGAGAAGGAGAAGGAGAAGGAGAAGGAGAAGGAGAAGGAGAAGGAGAAGGAGAAGGAGAAGGAGAAGGAGAAGGAGAAGGAGAAGGAGAAGGAGAAGGAGAAGGAGAAGGAGAAGGAGAAGGAGAAGGAGAAGGAGAAGGAGAAGGAGAAGGAGAAGGAGAAGGAGAAGGAGAAGGAGAAGGAGAAGGAGAAGGAGAAGGAGAAGGAGAAGGAGAAGGAGAAGGAGAAGGAGAAGGAGAAGGAGAAGGAGAAGGAGAAGGAGAAGGAGAAGGAGAAGGAGAAGGAGAAGGAGAAGGAGAAGGAGAAGGAGAAGGAGAAGGAGAAGGAGAAGGAGAAGGAGAAGGAGAAGGAGAAGGAGAAGGAGAAGGAGAAGGAGAAGGAGAAGGAGAAGGAGAAGGAGAAGGAGAAGGAGAAGGAGAAGGAGAAGNGATCTGTGGAAGTCACTCTCAGAACATTTCAGAAAATCAGAAAATTGACTTCTCCTTCAAATTCTGTAGCACTAGTGTTGCAGCAGGGTCAAAAAAAATGTTTGGAAATCACTTTCGTTTATTAAATAAAGGGAAATTCTTCTCAGTCAGTTTGTGTTTTCATTGTCCTAGAAGTATGTCCCAGAAGGCTGCAGCCATTTTTTTGGTGGAAGTAGTACTGGAGATAAGGAACCTCCTTCAATTTTTAACAATAAAAAGCCACAGCAAAACAGAAAATTGAGAGAAGACAGAGAGAGTACTAAAATAATTTAAAAAAAAATGCTGGAAGATTCTGGCTAGTTCAACAGATTTTTTTTGTAGACTGCACACCTGATTAATTGTGTCTGTAGTATTGCTATTATTGTTTGCTCCCAGCAAGTAATCTAAGAATTTTGCCTTTTTTCCTACTGCGATTGGAAGCACCTTTATCTCTCATTAGTTCATACCCTTTCCTGGATGTCCTTCTGGATCTGCAGTATGCTGAACATAATTTTGGTCCCTTGAATAAGCTATTTGTGAGAGTCAGGCATTCTAGCTTCAAGTGACAGGAGATGCTAGGTGAATTACATTTTCCATCTGTTTATCCTGCATCAATGTTTCTATGCCAGATATTTTTGTAACAGAGGCAGAATACCAGTTCTGTGATTCTATCTTTCATTTTCCCCTGAGCAGGGAAGTAAACAGACTAATTACATGGAAGAATACTGGAATACTCAATTGGATAATTTCTTTAATTTTTTTGTTAATTTGCCCTAGATGAAGAATTAAACAATAATAATAATAATTGAAAAAGCCCCCAATCAGCCTCCCCCCAGCACTAAGAAAACTTACCCACCTCCTCCTAAAATACACCAAGAAATAAAAGATAGGGAATTCTAGAGTTGACATTAGTTTACTTTCAACAATTTTCCTTAGTATCCTTTCCTAAAAGCCTGGTGACTCCATCTGTATGATAATAGACTACTTGCTTCTGGCTGAACCCACAAGTAGTTGCAGAATTCATTGTACCCACAGGTAATTTTCCTCTTCTACCTGCACTTACAAGAAGCAGTACTTTTCTGCATTTGCAGAAGATTCATCATTTTTCAAAAAATCACTTCAGGATTGCATCCCTCCATGCAGTAAAATAAAAAATGCTCTATTCTCAAGGCTGTTGAATAGACAGATCAGAATTGTGACTAGAGAACAGCAAAGAGGAATGCAAGGGGTCATTTAGGTGGGGACTGTATGACTGCTAAGGGCTGTCACAGGGACCAGTGCCCTGTTGGAGCGAACATTGTAGATACACATATAGCATGACATTTTCTCCAGCTGAATTTGCAACCTAGATGGACAAAATATAAAGTGAACACAAGGGTAATGCCCTGGTTTTGTCTCCTTCTTAAAATAACTTCCCATACTAGCTCCTGTAGAATTGAGCTCATGCTCCAGATCTTGCCTAACACAGGATTTGCAATTCTGTCTGATCCTCGTGGGAGGGACTGTGTAGGAAGAGAATACCATTACGATCTTTTTCTCTTCTTTGGTAGCAATGCCAGTCAGAGTCTGGCCCAGGGCCTATTCTGAGGGAAGAACAGCCTTGGGATCTGGCTTGCTAAAATCATTAGTCTTCTTGGTCATACTCCATACATTTCTGTAAAATAAAACTGATGAAAGTACTGTAGAATTTCTTGCCAGGATCCCATGGGAATATCTGGGGGCATTTGGAAGTTACGTAATGAAAATTGCTGCAGGGAGAACAGATAGATTGTGAGCAAGAAAGCAATAGTACTCTGTTAGCTGAAGTCAAGTGACTCAGTCGTGCTGGTTTGTCTTTTTTACTGGGTAATAAAAGAAATAAGAGCCATATGAAAAACAGAGACGTAAAAAAGAGTCACAACAGTGTTTTACAGCTGTCTTGGACTTGCTTGGACTTCAAATATTGTTATAATTCACATTTGCCTTTCATGGTGCAGGGAGAACCATCTGTTTGTAATTAGTAGCTATATGTATGTCTGTTACTAATAATAGTCCTAGGTGCCTTAAAGGACTTTGTGTTTTTAGTTCAAAACTGTCCAGATTTACCTTTGGTGAAATACCTCTGCTCCTTATTCTTCTCTGTGTTTTGGTGAGTCATATCACAGAATAAATTAACAAGCAGAAACTCATTATAATTGATTCAATTACTGCTCCAGAATGTACAGGACAATACATGGTCTCATATGTGAGAATATACACGAATAATTAGAGACTTACAAATAAAATACACAATTCTGTATTTGTACTGTGTATAAAGGGATGTAACAAGGAATTTAATAAAGGAAAAATGATGGCACTTTGGCACAGGTAGGAGCCAGCAGGATCTGATGAAAACAAAATAGGTTGTTTTAGAATTAGTGTTTTGCAACAGAGTGATGTGGAAATGGAAGTTATAGTGAATAAGGTGTAATTAAAAAGCACACAATAAATTTAATGAAATAAACATGGCAAGTGGGAAGGGCATTCAAAAGCTGGTTACTAAATGTCAGCATGAATATGATCTCTGTGGACCATTAAGAGATGATTTAAGACAGCAGAGAAACTAAAAGTTTTTTAAGTTAAAATAAGAAGATAGACCTTTTTAAATTCCTATACATTTTAAAATCAAAGAATTCTATATAGACCTCTTTAAAATTCCTATACTCTTTAAGATCAAAGAAGTCTATATAGCCCTTGCTAAAATTACTAAACTATTTAAAATCAAAGAAGTTCATCTAGATAATAAAAGTTAAGAATATGAGACTCACAAGGAAGAAGAAAGAAAGAATCTGAAGTCGGGTACCAGGTGAATTGCTCCTGGCAGTGCAATGGTGTGTCAGTGATAGACCTGGCAGGTCTGTTTGTTCTTCTGAAAATGCTTATGCCCCCGTGCTTCCATAAATGGTTTGACCTTACTGACACATGAAGTTCCCCATACCTTTGTCTCTTCTCCATTTCCACTTGGAAGTCTATGACCTTAACTCAAACTGTGCTTCCCTCAAGGACTACAGCAATTATATTTGTTGGAAAAAGGAAAGGAAAAGGTTTTGAGGAGAAAAAGAAAAAAGCAGCAACAAAACCAAAACCAGATGGAACAGACCACTGCAGCTATCTCAATTCATTTCACTGAAGGCCTTATTGCCTTCATGTCCATAAATTTATTGGGAGTGAGTTTCATATACTGAGCTGTCTAATCAATTGCTAGGAAACTATCTTCTGATAGTTTCCTAAATATGCTTGTATTAATTATTGTCCAATTTTAACACTTAATAGTTTCAGCATCCAGCCTGGTGTGAGAATGGAATTTGAGTTCCAGAAGGGTAAAACTGTATAATAATTTCACCCTTTTTTGTGTTGGATAAACATATAACTTTTTCCAGATGATTTGATTCTTTGAAAAAATGAAGAAAAAAAGACCATATTTTAAACTCATTGTTTGTTACTCTTTCAGTTAGTGAAAATAAAAGCATTTAAAATGAAACATCAATGGATGGAAAAGGGGAAATGAAACATTTACTAAGAAGATAGGAAACTTCTCTGATATCTCTTTTGTGTTTCCTCAAGATACACAAATTTATTTAAAGATGTTCCAGGATGCTGACCTGGAACAGAGATTAGACAGAGCAAAAAGATAAA